>OY804604.1:20448202-20760824 GCA_963680895.1 Fragum sueziense | reverse complement strand
CATACTTATGGAAATATTTGACAGAAATGTGTAAATCATTTTCTTCTTGAAGCATATTCATGAAATTTCGGCACGGTGAATCAACTTATGTGAAGTGTACTTACAAGTGTGTGTAATTTGATGCATTTCATATTGCTAGAAAGTTGTGTTTTTTAGGGTCTGTAAACCTTAATGAATGTTTAGGGGAAATCCCCTAGATATTCCCCGTTTACATATTCAATATATCTTAATTGATGCGTATCCGATCGCTCGTTTCAAAAATGTATACAATAGGACCTATCCCATAATCATTATATACTCAGTTCCAAAAGAAAGTGTGCACTTGCGCCTTTTGCTTTTACCCTAATTTTCACAAAGTTTATGGCAATTAAGTGTGTAAAAGTGATATCATACTTCAGATTAGACCTTAAAGAAAATTGGTATCAAAACAGATATCGATAAAATTGCTCATACTGCATACATGCGACCAGATCATTATGGTGTTGATGGTGTTGGAATTTGCACTCCTTACAGCTTCCTCTGTGGACAGAGTTAGATGCCTATATGTCGTTGTAGGGTTTGACCATGTCTTCAAAGCCATTTCAACGCTTAAGTTTGAACTTTCCTGTAGACGTTACGTGTACGTCAACGTAAGTAATCGCTATGTTAACAGTCTAGTAAATTGTCGTCGAACGTTGCAACAACGTTCTACAACAACATTGTATGCCTTTCAGATGCCAGACAGATGGACACTTGCTATTAGAACATAGATATCGTGCAAATTCAAATTTGTTGAGGGATTTTGTTTTCACCAGGTTCGGTTTTGTTCAACGACGATAATTGTAATTAGTTTCCCACTAATGCGCTATGTACAAAATTAATGTAATGAATATGTGATTTTATGCTAAGATATGCTAAAAGGTTTAATTAAGTTTAATTTCAGATCGATAACTCATCAAGAACGCGAGGCATACGTTAAACACTAAAAATGGAAAGTCGCAACAAAGCCGAAAATGCGTGGGTGCTATGTGATTTCGTCATCAATATATCGTTTGTCAATAGTTTTGAGATGTGTCGTACAAAAGCTCCTGACAGTAAATGGTATACTTGTCGAGATATTAAAAATTCAAAAGTGCACACTTTCTTTTGGAACTGAGTATATTACGTCAAACACCTTTGATAGAAGTTATAGCCCCGGATAAATGAGCTGGCAGTGGCAGAACATTACCAGCTATTAGCAAGGGATGATCTGCCAGGCCATCTATCGTTAGCTATAATTCTAGTAAATACCAACCATTCTTTTGTGATTTCTTTCATTGTTTACTAGTAATTATTCGGAAACAACAACACATAATTAAAAATTAATTATTATCTGTATGCCTACATTCAGTTATATAATATATAACTGAATGTAGGCATACAGATAATAATTAACCCGTCACGCTAAAAGGGACCTTATCCGAATACCAAAAATCCAAACTTTGACAAACTTTTCAGACTCGGCATATGTCAACCAGGTACTGTATTCGAAAACTGAGCGTAAAGTAAGATAGGGAAAACATTCCAGATATAAAAAAATACATACAAGTGAAAAATGTCGGCCCCAGTCTGGCTGCGCGGACTGCGCAGACTGACTAGGGTCGATATTTTTCACACACCCGATAAGGTCCCTTTTAGCACGACGGGTCACAATATATATTCCTCTCCAGGACTGGATTTTGATTTCTTGGGGTCGGACTGTTTCTCTGTTTCTCCTTTTCCAGTATTGATCCCAGTTGCATAATATGCATAGTTAATGTCCACCAAAATTAAACCGAGACATCTTAACAAAACATTGCCGAAGTGGGGTCATTACATAATGCTGATGTTAATATTGCTGGACTATAGCCTATATTCTATTTACCTAGCATCATATTTACGGACTGCGCCAGTCTTTAACCTGAAGCCATGTGCAGTTCAGTTGTTAGAGGACGACTGCATGAAACTGGTTTTCGTTTTTCTCACAAACATTTTCTGTATTTTACAGGTATGATACCAACCATGTCTGGAAGCGACGATCGAGAGTACAATAATGTCAGTTCTGGCAATTTAGTCCAGATCCTAAATGACAAGATGGCGGATCTGATGGTTCCCGCTGTTGTCTACATCGTCATATTGATGGTTACCGGCACAATAGGTAATCTGATGGTGTGCTTCTACTACGGCTTTAAAACTAAACTTACAACAAACTCAAGTTTTATAGTCGTTCTAGCCATCTACGACCTGATTGTGTGTCTAATATGTATGCCAACTGAGATTGTTGACATAGAATTATACTACAACTTCACAAATGGACCGGCGTGTAAAATCCTTAGACTGCTTAACTATTTTGCTGGGATTGGTTCCATTCTAACTCTAGTTGCAATCGCCGTCGACCGATTCAGACGCATTCGCAAACCAACACAGAAGCAGATGACACTGAAAATGGCAAAAGTGGTTTCGATAATCGTCGCAATGATTGCAGTTTTCCTGTCTTGGCCGTCTGCGGTTCTCTATGGATCTATTGGTGTGGAAATTCCGAACGACACAGGCAGAAATCTGACTGGATTTGACTGCACTTCGACGAAGGACAGGGCATACAGACCGTATGTTTGGGCCTTCAACGCGGTACATTTTGTCATGTTTATTGTCTGTACCATCGTTTTGGTTGTATTGTATTCTATCATCGGTGCTTCGGTCCTAAAACACAGGAAGAAAATGTCCAGATACAGCCAAGGATCATGTAAAACATCGGGACAAACCTCGCATAGTTCCAACTCACAATCAAAACAAAATGAGACAAAAGGTAGATGTTCATCTTCCACAAGCATTCGTGATGATGGCACAGCAAGCAATTTGCACAACAAACGAACTGAATTAGAATTACATGAACACGATACCAAGGCCAAAAGTTCTCAAGATACGATGTCATCATCAATTGATCCAGAGGCCGTGAAAGTTACCCTGGTGATGATAACCATTACCACTTTGTTTATCCTTAGTTTTCTACCGTACTTATCGTTGACAATATGGCGAGTAAAGGAAGGAAAACACGAAGCACAGTTTCTGAACGATGCTGGCCTTGTTGGATTCAAAATTGGATCGAGGTCATTTCTGCTAAATAGTGCGTTTAATCCGTGGATTTATGGAATTTTCAACAGCCAATTTAGACAATATTTTATTAACATTATTTGTTGCAAGAAGTCTTACGTTTAAAACATTCTCTCAGAAAAAAAGGTAAAAACCTGCCATTTGTTGAAAACAGGCTTGCGATGTTCAAGTGTTCAAGCAAAAGTTTGCACAATGAAGAAAATGCAACTGCAGGAGTCCTGTGTGGTTGACTTACACCAAGAATATATCGCTTCTTTAAATATGGCGCGCGAATAGGGTCTAAAGTCAATATAGTGATAGACCTATAATCAAAATAGGGGTAGACCGCTAAAAATAGCGGTCTACCCTTATATTTTAGCGGTCTACCGATAAAATTATCGATTTACCCATAAAATAATGGTAGACCACTATTTTAATTAACGGTCTAGCGATAAATTACCGGTAGACCGATAATTATCTTTGACCCTTCTGCTCGAAATCTTATTAGCCAATCAAATGACTCGTTACATCCTCAACACACCGGGAATATCAACGACCGTATAGTACAAGCTCTGTGATTGGCTATAAAAAAATAGGTGTCTACCGATAAAAATAGCCGTCTGCCGGTAATATTATTCACCAAGTCATTTATCGTGAGGTATAAAAATGTTAATAAACTTCCGCTTTTCAAATAACATCAATTTTGAGATGTTTGGGACTATAATTTTATTTCCTCGAATGAATTGAACTTATTTTCATACAATATGTACTAAAAGAAAATACAAAAATACAATAAAAACAACAGTTCTTTGAGGTATTATAACTCATCGGCTATAAATGTAGAGTTGTATACAAACACTTTACTTCTTGTTGTTGATAAATGGCCCAACACAAACACTTTCTCTTTTGAGAATAAACGAGTTAGGGCATTAATTCTCTCGTATACCTCACGATAAATGGTTTGGTAAATGTTAAAACTATGTATTTGTTTTTAGTGTTTGTATACAAGTCTACTCTTATAGCCGATAGACTATAGTTTACCCCGTATCCCAAACGAGATCAGGCCCCGCTTTCTCGAAAAAAAGTTTAGTACATTCTCAGACTCAAATCTGAGCACCGTTCTCAAATCACACGAAAATCACATGGACTTCAATCGAATACCCTTCAACGTTTGAGAGTACTCTATTGAAGTTGAACATGTACTCAAGAGTATGTACTTAAGTCTTTTCGAGAAACAAGGGCCTGGCTTTGACTTGCTTAATAGGCTTGCTAAGTAAAGAATCGTAATAAAAGAAGAACATGCAAGAACTAACCAGCATTTTTTCTTTCATCTCAATGTTTTCTGTGTTTAACTATAAACAAACTTTAGCGTTATCATTAACGCCCAAATTGTTGTCTACAGTAGCTTTCAAAAGTTATGAATCACATCAAAATGGAAGAACAATAGGCTTACAATATTGTATTGCATACAATATGAGGACTCTTGACTATAAACCACTTCCCCATTCGATACATTTTTGGAATAATGAAAACTAATTTTTACACCGTTTGGGAAACATTTTTCCAAAATTTCTCTTTTTAATGATACTACCTTTTAATGGTAGATTTGTGTTGTATTGCTGTTACATACGTACAATATCAGGATCCTTTACTAGAAAACCCTTTTCGGTACATTCCATGGCTAAAAGAAGATTTAAAATGAGAAAAGTTGGTTTACACCGTTTAACCCATTACCACACAGTGACTCTTTTTGACTCCCCAAAAGCAAATGGCTTGGGAAAATATTGTGGAAAATGAAGAAATTGCTTGTGACAAGCAATTTCTTCATTTCCCACATTGTTTTCTACCACAAAAGACCAATGTGATTGAACTTTCGTTCTCTTGAAATTGTCGTCTGCATCATCTTTCAAATTGGATCAGTCCAAAATTTTGTTGTTTGGAAATGGGTTAAGACAGATTCAAAAAAAAAAAAAAAAACAAAAACAAAAAAAACAATTTTTAATGTCTTTTGGGAAACATTTTTTAAAAAAAATCTTTTTCATGGCACTACTTTTAAACAGGTAATTTGTACGTTGTTTTGCTTTTGCATACGTACAATGTCAAGATCCTTTACTAAAAACAACTTTTTGGTACATTCCATGGCCAAAAGAAGACTTGAAATGGGCACAGTATTTTTTACACCGTTTTGGATAGATTTTTCCAAAATCTAATTTTTAATGTACTGCCTACAGAATGGTATTTTTGTGCTATATTGATGTTATATACGTATGTTCTATTGACTAAAAATCACCTGTAAATACATTCCATGGATATAAGAACTTTTGGAATTATGAAACATATTACATGCCATTGCTAAAAGAAGACTTGAAAGGAGGACAGTTTTTTTTATATCGTTTGGGACAGATTTTTCAAAACCTCTAATTTTCAAAGGATGAAATTAGAATATTTTTTGAAAGTTCTCTTTTTTAAAGTACTACCTTTAAAAAGGGTAGTTTTGCGTTGTATTACTGTTGCATACGTACAATATCAGGAATTTGTCTAGAAACTTCTTTTCGGTACTTTCTATGGCCAAAAGAAGACAGTAGTTTTTATACCGTTTGGGACAGATTTTTTCCAAAAATTCTAATTTTCAATGTACTACCTACAGAATAGTACACTTAAAGACACTTCCAACGCAACACTTACACTTTTCATCGTAATTAAATAAATAATGCAGTATATTTTATGAAATTTTCTGTAACTATAAATCAACCACGTTTACATGTTTTCTGTAAATTTCATCAAAATCGATTGATCGGAACATAAAAAATATTTAGTTTTTTCACTAAGACTCAAATATGAAAAGTCACAAAACCCCAGGCAATTGCAGAATTCAATAGCATCAAAGCAGCGTCACCAAATCATGCTCATATCTCGAACATCTGCTTCATAAGATTTGATTACATGCTTTCACGTGCGAAACAATACTAGAATTCAGTTGCACCTAATTTGTTTAAGAAATGATGTCTTGTACGTGTCGGCATTGCACAAAATCGTCGAATTTGGTACCAGACATTAGTTTTTCGCCTTTTTGCTCCAAGAAATTTTCAACAACTGGATCAGGAACTTAAAAGGGACGAGTTAAAAATTATCCCGCAACGATTCATCATCAAGTATGCTTTATCAATGAGAAGGGTGTGTCTTCGTGTCATTTAGGTCCACGAAGGACAAACAGAATGTTAGTAGAACGCCATAAACTTTAATGCTGTTACATGAATAACATGAATTTACGTTATCAGCTCGCACAGCTTTTTTGCGACTTTTTGTTTTCTAGTCATGTTATATGAACTGCAAATTCAATCATTTTTACTCAATGTTTCTTTATGAAAATTGCAGATATTATGCAATTGCAAATGAATTAAATTTGTTGAAAATTAGATGAAAAATGGTTAATTAAATTTCAAGTGATCACCAAAAAGGTAAGTGTTGCGTTAGAAGTGTCTTTAAGTGTATTTTTGTGCTGTATGGGTGTTAGGAACTTATATTTTTAGGACTCTTGATTAAAAGGTACTTTTCCATACATTCCACGGATATAAGAACTTTTGGAATAATAAAAATTCATTTTTACACCGTTTGGGAAACATTTTTCAAAAATTTCTCTTTATTGGGGGAACTACCTTTAAAATGGTATTTTGTGTTCTATTGGTGGTACATACGTACAATGTCAGGATCCTTGACTGAAAAAACACACCTTTCGGTACATTCCATTGCTAAAAGTAGACTTGAAATGAGGACAATTGTTTATACACCGTCTGGGACAGATTTTTTCCAAAATTTCTAATTTTTCAATGTACTACCTACAGAATGGTATTTTTTGTGCCGAATGGATGTTAGGAACGTACAAAAACTTTTCCATACATTCCATGGATACAAGAACTTTTGGAATAATGGAAATTCATTTTTACACCGTTTGGGAAACATTTTTCAAGAAATTTCCTTTTAATTGGTACTACCTTTAAAATGGTATTTGGTATTTTGTATTGTTGATACATACGTGCAATATCAGTATCCTTTTTGTGCTGTATGGATGTTAGGAACGTACAATTTTAGGACTCTTCGCATAAAAAAACCCACTTCTCGATATATTCCATGGATAATGGATATAAGATAGTTCGGAATTATGGAAATTCATTTTTACACCGTTTGGGAAACATTTTTCCAAAAAATTCTCTTTTTAGGGGAACTGCCCTTAAGATGGTATTTTTGTGTAGTATTGCTGGTACATACGTACGATTTCAGGACCATTGACTAAAAAAACTCATTTCAGTACATTCCATTGCGAAAAGAATACTTGAAAGGAGGACAGTTGTTTTTAGGCCCTACACTGCTTGGGAAAAATTTGTTCCAGAAATTCTAATTTTCAATGTGCTACCTACAAAATGATATCTTTATTCTGTATGGGTGTTAGGAACGTACAATTTCAGGCTTCTTGAAACTTTTACATAAATTCCACAGTTACAAGAACTTTTGGAATAATGGAAATTCATTTTTACACCGTTTGGGAAACCTTTTTCAAAAATTTCTCTTCTTTGGGGTACTACCTTTAAAATGGTATTTTTGTATTGTATTGCTGCTACATACGTACAATGTTAGGATCCTTGATTGAAAAAAAAAACTTTTCGGTACATTCCATAGCTAAAAGAAGACTTGAAATGATGCCAGTTGTTTATACACCGTTTGAGACAGAATTATTTTTTTTTAAAAAAATCTAATTTTCAATATACTACCTACAGAATGGCATTTTTGTGCTGTATGGATGTTAGAAACGTACAGTTTTAGGACTCTAGACTAACAACCCTATTTTCGATACATTCCATGGATATAAGAACTTTTGGAATAATGGAAATTCATTTTTACACGGTTTAGGAAACATTTTTTTCAAAAATTGCGCTTTTTGGGGGTACTGCATTTCAAACGGTATTTTTGTGTTGTATGGCTGGAACATAAACTGACACGATTTAAAAACGCAAAAAAGTACTTCATCTTCCGGTTACAGTGCTGGGCCCTCATAAGAGCATTTTCGCACTGTTGACTTTTACAGATTTAGTATCTACTACATTTTACAAAACCGATGTATAGCCATGTAAAATTGTAAATGTTACAAGTGTTAACATAACAGGACAGAAAATGACCTTTAAAGCTATGAATAATGCTTGAATGGACGTCAAATTATGCCAGAATGCACGTAGAGTCAAGGGCTTAGCATCGAACAGGACGACGACAGCGAACCCTGTGTTTTCACAGGGGATATATCACCGTGTCGCGATGTATAGACCACCCTCGATTACCAACCATAGAATTTGTTGTAGACTGAGCCGTCACAAATCTGTTGCGTTAGTGACGTTGACGTATACAATTGTGTTGACGCACAGTTGTAACTCGCATCTGACCGGGACGTTAGTGGTCTGTAAATGTTCCTGTGTCGTTTACACGTCTCATTAATCTTGGAACCGTCGATTCGGCTACATTATAGCGTCTAGCAACCTTCATTTGCGAAACACCGCCAACCAAAAGCCCCAAAAACTCGGTTCCTTTTTCCCAAAGTAAGCCTCAGCATTTTGTAAATAATTTTGTTTCGTAGTTTTCGTATATTTTCAATAAGTAAATCAAAGTGGCACTTTGTACACAAAACAAATTAGTGATTTAACACGTGGTCTGAATGCACGAGACACACGAGCATTTAGTGGTGGGTGGTTCAGATGTCCGGATAGTTTACAGTAAACACGACAAAATTACTGGGGCGTAAAGCGTATGCATTACCTCATACATGTCCCCAAATATGGTGCCGATCGAGGCAATAGGAACGGAATGGTTAATAAAAACGTGGTTTGCGTTTTTAAATCGTGTCAGTTTAGTCCACTATCAGGATCCTTGACTAAAAAACACTTCCCGGTGCATGCCATGCATGCTAAAAGAACACTGGAAAAGAGGATAGTTGTTTTTCACACCGTGTGGGACAGATTTTTTCCCAACAATTCTAAATTTCAATGTTCTACATACAGAAAGGTATTTTTGTGCCGTTTGGATGTTACATGTAGGAACGTACATTTTTAGGACTCTTGACAAAAAAACAATTTTCCATAAATTCCATAGATACAAGAACTTTTGAAATAATGGAAATTTATTTTATAAACGGTTTGGGAAATATTTTTTAAAAAATTATCTGTTTTGGGGTACTACTTTTAAAAAGGTATTTTTATGTTGTATTGCTGGTACGTACGTGCAATGTCAGGATCCTAGACTTAAAAATCCCTGTTCGGTACATGCAATTGCTAAAAGAAGACTTCAAATGAGGACAGTTGTTTTTACACCGTTTGGGACAGATTTGTTCGAAAATTTCAAATTTTCTATGTACTACTTACAGAATTTTTCGAACTGTTGACTAAAAACCACTTTTCGATATATCCATGGATATAAGAATTTATGGAATAATGGAAATTCATTTTTTCACAGTTTGGGAAACATTTTTTCAAAAAATTCTCTTTTTTGGGTTAGCACCTTTAAAATGGTATTTTTTGTTGTTTTGCCGGTAGTTACGTAAAATTTTAGGATCCTTGACTATTTAAAAACACTTTTCAGTACATTCCATTGCTAAATGAAGACTTGAAACGAGGACAGTTGTTTTTACACCGTTTGGGACCGATTTTTTCCAAAAATTCTAATTTCCAATAAACTACCTACAGAATGGTATTTTTGTGCTGTATGGATGTTAGGAACGTAAAATCTTAGGACAATTGTCTTAAAACCACTTTCCCTACATTTTCTGTTTTTTTTTATTTTATTTTATTTTATTTTATTTTTATTTATTTATTTTTTTTGTTAATGGAAAATCATTTTTACACCGTCTAGGAAACTTTTTTTCAAAAAAATTTCTTCTTTGGGGTACTTCCTTTTAAATGGTATTTTTGTGTAGGATTGCTGGTACATACGTAAAATGTCAGGATTCTTCTCTAAAAAACCAAATTTAGGTACATTCCATAGTTGAAAGAAGACTTGAGATGAGGACAGATGTTTTTACACCGTTTGGGAACGATTTTTTAAAAATTCTAATTTTCAATGTACTACCTGGTATTTTTGTGCTCTATGGATGTTAGGAACGTACAATTCTAGGACTCTTCACTAAAAAACACTTTTCCATTCATTCCATTGATATAAGAACTTTTGGAATAATAGAAATTCATTTTACGCCGTTTCGGAAACATTTTCAAAAGTTTGTCTTTTTTGGGGGAACTACCTTAAAAATGGTATTTTTGTGTTGTATTGCTGGTATATACGTGCAATGTCAGGATGATTGAATAAAAATTCCTTTATCGGTACATTCCATTGCTGAAAGAAGACTTGAAATGAGGACAGTTAATTTTATACCGTTTGGGACAGATATTTTCCAAAAATTCTAATTTTCAATGTACTTCATACAGAATAGTATTTTTGTGCTGTATGGATGTTCGTAACGTACAATTTTATGATTTTTGACCAAAAAAAAACTTTTCGATAAATTCCATGAATATAAGAATTTTGGGAATAATGGAAATTCATTTTCACATCGTTTCGGAAACACTTTTCAACATTTTCTCTATTTTGGGATACTAGCTTTAAATTGGCATTTTTGTGTTGTATTGCTGGTACACACATACAATATAAGGATCCTTGACTAAAAAACACTTTTCGGTGCATTCCATTGCTAAAAGAAGACTTGAAATGAGGACACATGTTTATACACCGTTTGGGACTGATTTTTTCCAAAAAATTTAATTTTCAATGTACTACCTACAGAATAGTATTTTTGTGCTGTATGGATGTTCGGAACGTACAATTTTAGAACTCTTGAAAAAAACACTTTTCGACACATTCCATGGATATAAGATTTTTTGGAATAATGGAAATCCATTTCTACACCGTTTAGGAAACAATTTTCAACAATTTCTCTTTTTTAGGTTACTGCCTTTGAAATGGTATTTTTATGTTGTATGGCTCGTACATACGTACAATATCAGGATCCTTGACTAAAAAACACTTTTCGGTACATTCCATTGCTAAAAGAAGACTTGAAATGAGGGCAGTTGTTTTTATATCGTTTGGGACAGATTTTACCAAAAAATCTGATTTTCAATGTACTACCTACAGAAGGGTGTTTTTGTGCTGTATGGGTGTTAGGAACGTGCACTTTGAGGACTCTTGACTAAAAACCACATTTCGACACATTCCATGGATATAAGAATTTGTGGAATTATGGAAATTCATTTTTACACCGTTTGGGAAACATTTTTCAACAATTTCTCTTTTTGGGGTACTATCTTTAAAATGGTATTTTGTGTTGTATTACTGGGACATACGTACAATATCAGGATCCTTTACTAAAACACTCCGTAAATTCCATTGCTAAAAGAAGACATGAAATGAGGACAGTTGTTTTTACACCGTTTGCGACAAATTTTTTCCAAAAATTCTTATTTTCAATGTACTACCTACAGAATGGTATTTTTGTGCTGTATGGATGTAAGTAAAGTACAATTTTATGACTTTTGACTAAAAACCACTTTTCGATACATTCCATGGATATAACAACTTTTTGAATAATGGAAATTCACTTTTACACCGTTTGGGAAGCATTTTTCAAAAAGTTCTCTTTTGCGGAGTACTACATTTGCCTTTAAAATTTTATTTTTTTTGTTCCATTGCTGGTACATACGTACAATATCAGGATCCTTGACTTAAAAAACACTACATTCCATTGCAAAAAGAAGACTTGAAATGAGGACATTTGTTTTTACAGCGTATGGGACAGATTTTTTTTCAAAAAATTCTAATTTTCAATGTACTACAGTTGAGAACATTATGAAATTGACATTAATTCCATTCCATTCCGATCAAAATCATTCCATTCAAGCGTTCATTCATTTTCAATGTTCTACCTACAGAATAGTATTTTTGAGCTGTATGGATGTTAGGAACGTACAATTTTAGGACTCCTGACAAAAAACACTTTTCGATACATTCTATGGATATAAGAATTTTTGGAATAATGGAGATTCAGTTTTACCCCTTTTAAAAACTTTTAAAAACTTGTTCGCGAATTTTTGATTTGTCAAAGATTGTGGGCGTGGCAGGGAGAAGCTTATAAATAGTAAGAAAATTCTTTAAAATCAACTATTTGGCCAATTTGAACCAAACTTGGCAGGGATGTTGTTTTAGTGACTCTTTTGAAAATTTGTCAACAAATTTAAAGATTTGTCGAAAAATGTGGGTGTGGCAAGGTGAGGCTTATCAGACTTCGAGAAATCCTAAGAAAAATCTTTAAAAATCAATCTAGTAGCATACGATTAGTGGGAGTCAAAACCTCGTAACTACAGGTCGACAAAGCTGGAGTTACGAAGTTTTGAACCCCCACTGTGGATATGTCTAAACCCATAATATAAGCAAAGACGAGAAATGTTTACACAAGACCGAGAAATGTTTACACAAGACCGACCGGAATCGGGAGCTGCAGGTTAAAAGGGGTAAATGCATTCTATTTGTTATTTAAGCTATCCTTTAATGTTGGTACCCATTTAAATAGTTTTGATTAGATCATTCAACTGGAAACCCACATCACAGGGTTTGATAAACATTGAAAGATATTTTATAATTTGGAAAGCCCTTATCTTAATGCTTTAACCTTTTCCTGAAAATGCCTGGTTTGACATCCCTAAACAATTAGAAAAGGCTTGGGAAAATATTGAGTCAAATGAAGAAAAGGCTGATAATCAGTAATTTTCTCCGCTTGTCTCAATATTTTATCTGCTTTATTGTGCATGAACACTTTCTTTATCCATATCAATTTTATGTTCTTTTTTAATTGGAACAGTATTCCTTTTCAGTTTGAGAAGGGATTAAGCAGGTTTTGTCTCACTTATTGAAAATGCTGACAAAATATTATGAAAAAAGAAGAAAATGCTGATAGCCTATATTTGCATCTTTTGCCTCATCATTTGCTGTCCACTTTTGTACGTGAATGCAGTCTTACTCAACATTTTGTTTTGTTAGATACAGCGGTTTTTAATGCTACAGCTCTGGTGTTAGTTATGCTGTTAGGAAAAGATTTAACCTAAATCAAATTGTAACTGATCAATGAATAGTTTCCGTATGTTGTGGGTTGACTGGGTTCCATATAAAATGATAAAGAGGGCAGTGTTTGACAATCTTTTCTCAAATTATAAGACCTGAATATTTGAAGATTTTGCGTAGTTTAATGTCTAAAGACTAAAGTTTATCCATATGCTGTAGCTTCTGATCGTAACAGAAATTCTTTAGTTATACTGTATGCCTTTTCAATTGACAAAATTACCATTTTCGCTCATGTCACCTCTGTTCAGATGAGCGATATAGGACCATCATGGTCCTCTTGTTTGGGGTACTACCTTCAAAATGGTATGTTTGGGTACATACGTACAATATCAGGATCCTTGACTAAAAACAACTTTTTGGTACATTCCATTGCTAAAAGAAGACTTGAAACGAGGACAGTTGTTAATACACCGTATGGGACAGAATTTTTCCAAAATTTCTAATTTTCAATGAACTACCTACAGAATAGTATCTAAGTGCTGTATGGATGTTAGGAACGTACAATTTTAGGACTTTGACAAAAAACACTTCGATACATTCCATGGATATAAGAATTTTTGGAAAATTGGAAGTTCATTTTTACACCGTTTGGAAAACATTTTTCGAAAATTTCTCTTTTTTGGGGTAATACCTTTAAAATGGCATTTTTGTTTTGTATTGCTGGTACATACATACAATATCTGGATCCTTGACTAAAGACCATTTTCGATACATCAATTGCTAAAAGAAGACTTGAAATGAGGACAGCTATTTTTACACCGTTTGAGACAGATTTTTTTTCCAAGAATTTTAATATTCAATGTACTACCTACAGAATAGTATTTTTGTGCTAAATGGATGTTACGAACTAACAATTTTAGGACTCTTGACAAAAAAACCCACTTTTCGATACATTCCATTGATATAAGAATTTTTGAAATAATTGAAATTCATTTTTTCACCGATTGGGAAACATTTTCCACAGTTTCATTTTTTAGGGGCACTACCTTTAAAATTTATTTTCGTGTTGTATTGATGGCACATACGTACAATATCAGGATTATTGACTAAAAAAGCACTTTCCGGTACATTCCATTGCTAAAAGAAGACTTGAAATTTTAAACGTTGTTTTTACACCGTTTCGGACAGATTTTTTCCAAAAATTCTAATTTTCAATGTACTACCTACGGAATAGTTTTTTGTGCTGTATGGATGTTAGAAACGTATAAATAAAGGACTCTTGACTAAAAAACACTTTTCGACACATTCCATGATTACAACAATTTTTGGAATTAAGAAATTCATTTTTACACCGTTTTGAAAACATTTTTCAAAAAGTTCTCTTTGTTTAGGTACTATACATTTAAAATTGTATTTTGTGTTGTATTGCTGGTATATACGTATAATATCAGGATCCTTGACTAAAACCACTGGGTACATTCCATTGCTAGATGAAACTTGAAATGGGGACAGTTGTTTTTATACCGTTTGGGACAGATTTTTCCAAAAATTCTAATTTTCAATGTACTAAAATACAGAATAGTATTTTTGTGCTGTATGGATGTTCGGAACGTACAATTTTATGACTTTTGACAAAAAAACCTTTTCGATACATTTCATAAATATAAGAATTTTGGGAATAATGGAAATTCATTTTTACATCGTTTCGGAAACACTTTTCAACATTTTCTCTTTTTTTGGGATACTAGCGTTAAATTGGCATTTTTGTGTTGTATTGCTGGTACACACATACAATATAAGGATACTTGACTAAAAAAACACTTTTCGGTACATTCCATTGCTAAAAGAAGACTTGAAATGAGGACAGTTGTTTTTATACCGTTTGGGACAGATTTTACAAAAAAAATCTAATTGTCAATGTACTACCTACAGAATGATGTTTTTGTGCTGTATGGGTGTTAGGAACGTACACTTTTAGGAATCTTGACTAAAAACCACTTTTCGATACATTCCATGGATATAAGAATTTTTGGAATAATGGAAACTCATTTTTACACCGTTTGGGAAACATTTTTCAACAATTTCTCCTTTTTTAGGTAGTACCTTTAAAATGGAATTTTTGTGTCGTATTACTGGTACATACGTACAATATCAGGATCCTTTACTAAAAACACTTTTCCGTACATTCCATTGCTAAAAGAAGACTTGAAATGAGGTTAGTTATTTTTACACCGTTTAGGACATATTTTTTCCAAGAATTCGAATTTTCAATGTACTACCTACAGAATAGTATTTTTGTGCTGAATGGATGTTAGGAACTAACACTTCTAGGACTCTTGACAAAAAAAAAACACTTTTCGATACATTCCATGGATATAAGAATTTTTGGAATAATGGAAATTCATTTTTACACCGTTTGGGAAACATTTTTGAACAGTTTTATTTTTGGGGGGTACTATACCTTTAAATTGGAATTTTTGGGTTTTATTGCTGGCTTATTACGTAAAAATATCAGGATCCTTGATAAAAAAAACACTTTTCGGTACATTCCATTGCTAAAAGAAGACTTGAAATTATTACAGTAAATTTTGCACCGTTTCGGACAGATTTTTTTCAAACATTCTAATTTGCAATGTACTACCTACAGAATAGTATTTTTGTTCGGTATGGATGTTAGAAATGTATAAATTAAGGACTCTTTACTAAAAAACACTTTTCGATACATTCCATGAATATAACAATTTTTGGAAAAGTGGAAATTCATTTTTACAACGTTTGGAAAACATTTTCAACAATTTCTCTTTTTTGTGGTTCTACCTTTAAAAGGGTATTTTTGTGTTGTATTGCTGGTACATACGTACAATATCAGGATCACTGTCTAAAAACTACTTTTCGGTACATTCCATTGCTAAAAGAAGACTTGAAATGAGGACAATTGTTTTTACACCGTTTGGGCCAGTTTGTTTTTTCCAAAAAATCTAATTTTCAATATACTACCTACAGAATGGTATTTTTGTGCTGTATGGATGTTAGGAACGTACAATTTTAGGACTCTTTACTAAAAAACGCTTAAAATGGGGACAGTTGTTTTTACACCGTTTGGGACAGATTTTTTCCAAAAATTCTAATTTTCAATGTACTACCTACAGAGTAGTATTTTGTGCTGTGTTTGTGTTAGAAACGTACAATTGTAGGACTCGTGACAAAAACACTTTTCGATACGTTCCATGGATATAAGCATTTTTGGAATAATGGAAATTCATTTTTATACTTATTTGGCAAACATTTTTTAGCAATTTCTCTTTTTTGTGGTTCTACCTTTAAAATGGAATTTTTGGGTTGAATTGCTGGTACAAACGTACAATATCAGGATCCTTGACAAAAAAACACTTTTCGGTACATTCCATTGCTAAAAGAGGACTTGAAATGCGGACTGTTATTTTATACCGTTTCGGACAGATTTTTTTTCGAAAATTCTAATTTTCAAGGTACCACCTACGGAATAGTATTTTTGTGCTGTATGGATGTTAAGAATGTATTAATTAAGGATTCTTAACAAAAAAAACACACATTTCGATACATTCCATAAATATAAGAATTTTTGGAATAATGGAAATTCACTTTTACACTGTTTCGGAAACATTTTTCAAAAATTTCTCTTTTTTAGATAGTACCTATGAAATGGTATTTTTGTGTTGTATTGCTGGTACATAGATACAATATCAGGATCCTTGACTAAAAAAACACTTTTCGGTACACTCCATTGTCAAAAGAGACTTGACCAACTTTTCGATACATTCCATGGATATAAGAATTTTTGGAATAATGGAAATTTCTTTTTACACTGTTTGGGAAACATTTTTCAACAGTTTCATTTTTTTTTTTGGGGGGGGGGGGGGTACTACCTTTAAAATGGTATTTTTGGGTTGTATTGCTGGCACATACGTACAATATCAGGATCCTTGACAAAAATAAATACTTTTTGATACATTCCATTGCTAAAAGAAGACTTGAAATGAGGACAGTTGTTTTTACGCCTTTTCGGACACATTTTTTTTAAAAAAATTCTAATTTTCAATGTACTACCTACAGAATAGTATTTTTGTGCTAAATGGATGTCGTGAAGACGTTGGCAGTTGACGTTGGCGGGACGGCGGACGCGCGCTGGCGGGACGACGTACATAACGTTGACGGGGCGACGAAGTATGGTGTGCATACAAGTCAAACTTTCAGAATAAAAATGTGGAACAATTATTTGATATTGCACTTAAAGGAAGCAATGATTATGATAAAGTACACATACGCTTCTGTAAATATGTTTTAGGAGTGCATGCTAAGACATGCTATTTAGGAGTATTCAGTGAACTTGGACAGTTTCCACTATTGCTCTCCATCTTATCAAGCTGTATAAAATTTTGGATTCATGCTGTACATTCTAGTGATTCTTTATTATCTAAAGCGTATGCGGAACAATTAAACGGTTCAAATTCAAGTTCCACATGGGTTCAATTTGTTAAAAATATTCTCTCTGATTTGGGGTTTTCACACGTGTGGGTTAACCAAAGTACATTTAATCCATCGGCATTGCTGTGCTCAGTCAAAAATAAGCTTAAGGAGAGGTTCACGAATTACTGGCAAAACCGGTTACTTGCAGCTAACAAGGACAATAATCTTAGGACCTATAAATTGATAAAACATACTTTTGAGATTGAGCCATATTTAGAATTATTAAAGGACAAAAACCAAAGGCAAATTATTTCAGCATCCAGATTAAGTGCTCACCGTCTTAGGGTAGAGCGGGGTAGATATAGCGGAGAGAAGCCTGATGAAAGAATTTGTACGCACTGCAATGTAATCGAATATGAAGTTCATTTTTTGTGTACCTGTAAGAAATACGATATATATAGACTAGAATTTCACAGAGAAATAAAAGATTATTGTGATTTAGGTAATGACGATATTATTAATTTTGTCTCTGTAATGACAAGTACTCATATTCTGTTATTAAAAGCTGTGTCAATTTTCTTTTAAAACAAGAGCCGTCAGAGACGGACAATGCTCCCCGAACAAGGCATTGTCACAATAAATATATGCCATGCAGAGCTAATATAAAGCTAACAAATGTTAAGCCCCCTTTTTGCATGACATATTTTGTATACGCAAATTTTAAATAGTTTATTGTCAAGGGCATCTGATTTGCTACTCAAATATGAAATTTCATCAAATTCTGACCATTAGACTAGGAGAAATTAGAGAAAAACTGTATTTAACCTTAAGTCCCCTTTTCCCATGACGAGGCCTCAAATCCAAAAACCGGGAAAAGTGCATCGGCATTTTGTCATAGGGAGTTCACATGGTAAGTTTCATTTGATTTGGCCCAAGGGTTATGGAGAAATCGCTTCGGACGGACGGACGGACGGACGGACGGAATGACGGACGGACAGGACGGACGGACGGACGGACAGACAAAGCGGCGACTATATGCTCTCCCTTCGGGGAGCGGACAATGCTCCCCGAACAAGGCATTGTCACAATAAATATATGCCATGCAGAGCTAATATAAAGCTAACAAATGTTAAGCCCCCTTTTTGCATGACATATTTTGTATACGCAAATTTTAAATAGTTTATTGTCAAGGGCATCTGATTTGCTACTCAAATATGAAATTTCATCAAATTCTGACCATTAGACTAGGAGAAATTAGAGAAAAACTGTATTTAACCTTAAGTCCCCTTTTCCCATGACGAGGCCTCAAATCCAAAAACCGGGAAAAGTACATCGGCATTTTGTCATAGGGAGTTCACATGGTAAGTTTCATTTGATTTGGCCCAAGGGTTATGGAGAAATCGCTTCGGACGGACGGACGGACGGACGGACGGAATGACGGACGGACAGGACGGACGGACGGACGGACGGACAGACAAAGCGGCGACTATATGCTCTCCCTTCGGGGAGCATAAAAATCTAATATATTATTAAAAAAACCTATAAACTCCAAGCTATTGAATTTCATTACGTGAAATGTTTTTAATGCTATGTATGTGTCTGTGATGCTTATGTGTATATGTATACGTTCCTGTCTGTGATACATGTATAAGTGTGTCATTCGTAATTATGTTCAAATTGTAGATGTTGTTGCCTTTAACCCGAGATGGGTAGAAATGTGCAAAATAAATTTATTCTTATTCTTATTCTTATTCTATTATTGTCAATTGTTTTTGTAAATAACGTAAATAAATCAGTCGCATTTCAAACTCAATGAGAGTCACTTTGTTTATTCCGCTTGCGATATTTTTGGTGCCGTGACCGAAACTTGGAGAATAGATATGGATGAGCGACTCAAGAGGCGGAGACAATCACTCAAGACGTTGATTCAACGACAGCTGGTAAAATTAGAGGAATCACTTGGGGATGTTTCACATTTCAATACCGTTCGAGCAACTTTGGAGAAGAAGATTGCGTTAATGGAGGAAATCAACGAAGAAGTCATTTCTGTAGTCGATGAGGAGGAGATAGAAGATGCAATGATCGAGGCAGAGGAGCATCTGTTAGACGTTAGGCTTCAAATCGGGGATTTGGATTCGAGTCATCAGAATATTGTAAACAATCAGGATCCAGTTCAACAACACGAAGAAATGCCCGAAAACAGGAACAACAGCACGACAATCGTGATTAACGCTTCCTTTTCCACGCCAGCGTTTCACAAACTACCAAAATTAACACTACCTACATTAAGTGGCTCAATCCTTGAATGGCAGACATTTTGGGATTGCTATGAATCAAGCATCCACAGCAATGGATCTCTTTCTGGAGTACAGAAATTTTGTTATTTAAAATCCCTTCTGAGTGACGAGGCTGTTGGAGTTATTGAAGGTCTGCCAATTACCAACACAAACTACGCCGAAGCCGTCGAGTTATTGAAGGAGCGTTACGGCCAGACACACAAGATTATTAATGCTTATATGCAAGCCCTGTTAGATTTGCCTAAACCCACATCCAATATGTCCAGCCTACGGATATTCCAGGAGAAATTAGAGACGTATATCCCTGGTTTACAGTCCCTCGGCCAAGGACAAGAGTCGTTCGGAAACCTACTCTACCCAGTCATTTTACAGAAGTTACCCCCAGATATCAAGAGAAACAGGACCCGAGACCATGGTGGCAGCGATTGGCAACTTTCCGACATGAGACGAGCATTGAAGGCAGAATTGAACATCCTAGAATCAGGCGATCCCGTTCAAAGCACAGGTGAACATTTAGCTACTGCATCCTTCCTTACTAGTTCTTGGTCTACGAAAGAAAAACGTTATTCACAGTGGACGATGCTTAGGGTATCGAACAAACCCGAGGAGTTAAAGTGCCATTTCTGCGGTGGTCAACACAGAGCCATTAATTGTGACCGAGTTACAGATACAGCCGAAAGAAAGAAAATTATCCAAACAAAGAAGCTGTGTTTCAACTGTTTAGGTAAGCATTTAGTTAGTGCTTGTCAGTCTACCAGAAGATGCAAGAAATGGGGAAGTTTCTAGTTAGCTGGTCCCCAAACTAAATGGTTACCAGTAAAGTGACAACATAGAGTAATTTTTCATCAATAAAGAAGAAAATGAGCGGGGGTATGGGGGCAGCAGCCCCCATAAATAATTTCAAAATAAAATAAAGCGGGGGTGTGGGGGCGGCAGCCCCCAAAATACTTCCTAGTAAATAGGGACCGGTATACTAGATGTGTTCCAAGAAATGTCAGCGCAAACATCACACGAGTATTTGTGACCAGAGTTACATGTATAATCCCAGTCCTCCTACTAGCGTAAATTCCCTGTCCGCAGAAGCTCCGATTTTCATCCCGTCCGTTGATAGCCAAACAAAGACATTTGATGCCGGTAAAAGTGACCAATCAGCTATCCTACACTCAATGACGAAGAAAAGAAACAATGTATTGCTGGAAACTGCTGTTGGTATGGTGACCTCAGGAAGATTATTACAGAAGATTCGGAGAAAATGGCTATCGACGTACTGATTGTTCCCACTATCGCCGTTCCCGTTCGTAACCAGATACGAGCCGCAGCACATCTACCATACCTACGAGGCTTGAAGTTGGCTCATCCCGTGTCTGAAGATGACATGTTTAACATTTCCCTACTGATAGGCGCAGACATGTATTGGAATATCGTCGAAGACCGAATCATACGCGGTGATGGACCTACGGCTGTGAAATCAAAGATTGCATTCCTACTGTCTGGACCCCTTCCGTCGACGTCACCGACAGCGACGAACTTCATAATGAACGTCGTCACGAACCCCTCTAACAACGAAGACATCGAGCGTTTCTGGAAGCTAGAATCAATTGAAATTCAGCCGTCCAAAGAAGAACAAATGTCGAACTACCAAGAATCATACCAGACGAACAACATTACTTTTAAAGATGGCCGATATACTGCATCTTTACCCTGGAAGTCCGACCACCCCGACCTACCCGATAATTACGTCATTACGTTGAGAAGAACCCAAAATACCATACGTCGGTTACGAGAAGACCCCACCATGTTACAGAAATATGACGAAATAATGAAAGAACAAGAAAAGAGAGGGTTTATTGAAAAGGTGCAAAATAGACCGAGATCGAGTAGTGACATCTTCGCTAGCCACGGTTGAACCCACCTACGTTTGTATTCACCCTTGGCGGATTTAGTCCGATTTTCTTGAAATCGTGAAGCGCCGCGTAGTGGTTGTTCTGCTGGTTGTTTACGTCCTTTATTAATGACGTCATTAACGCGCGTTGTCTTTCGCGTCATACGTCATGCGGATTATGTTAAAGTTAGATGCTTTTTTGTCCAATTGTCGAAAGTATGATAATTTTTCGATTAAAATTAGGGAATTCCTGTCTATTGCAGTGAAATTCTTAGGAAAAATCGCGCATCTTCGTGTTTTTGAGTTGCAAATGCAATGCTTTCTCCCGCCCGTTGTCATGATTTGGTTACTCATAACAAATGTATCAGCCAACAATCTGATTGGTTCCAGCGAGGTCTCGCTGGAACCAATGAAAACGCTTTCCAGGAGACTAAGAAAATCGGCTTAAATACGCCAAGGGTGAATACAGAAACGACTTTACGTCGTAGATGTCACCCCTGGCTTGCGAAGATGGAGTAGTGATGGCCTCCTACATTACATCCCACATCATGGAGTTAAGAAACAATCGGCGACGACCCCATTCGTATAGTACTCGATTGTAGCTGCCGACGTAACAAGACTTCGCCCAGCCTGAATGATTGCTTAGAATCTATACCCCCTGAAATAAACGATCTGTCAAGTATCCTAATGAAGTTCCGGTTACACAAATTTGCAGTTTGTACAGACATAGAGAAGGCTTTCCTGCAAGTTCAGCTCGACGAACGAGATCGTGATGCGACCCGATTCCTGTGGCTTACGGATATCAACGACCCAAACAGTGACCTTACAATGTACCGATTGAAGTCCGTACTTTTCGGTGCCACATGCTCGCTATTCATCCTGAACGCGATAATAAACAAACATCTTGGTGAAAATGAACACATTTGGGCGAGTGAAATATTGAAGAAAGATTTGTACGTAGATAACGTGATTTCAAGTTTCAACGATGAAGAAAATGTGATGAACTATTTTCGTGAATCACGCAAACTGATGGGATCAGCAGGTTTCAACTTAAGGTCGTGGAGTTCAAACAGCAAGCGTTTACGTGACACAGCGAAAGCTCAAATGTTAGATGACTCGGACGAACTAACGAAGATACTCGGAATGAGATGGGACTCGATTACAGACCAGATTGGCCTAGCTCAGAAATCAATTTCTGTCGAAAATTCCATGACAAAAAGAGCCATACTACAGGAAACGGCGAAAATTTACGACCCTCCTGGTTTCCTTTGCCCCATTACGATTCGTGCGAAGATACTATTGCAGGAAATTTGGAAGCAAAATTTCGACTGGGACACCCCTCTTCCAGATGAAATACAAACACAATGGCTCAGATTTGCTGAAGACTTGAATAGCATTATCCCGAAAAGGTATTCCAGGTGTTATTTCGAGGAATCAAAAACCCACCCGAGAACACAGAGTCCCGACGAACGTAATTCCCATGAATCCGACGACGTGTGTCTTCACGTGTTTTGTGACGCCAGTCCTAGGGCCTACGGATCTGTGATTTACATTACCAGCGGAAATCAATCTGCACGTATTATTGCCAGGACACGTGTTGCCCCCTTGAAACAACTGACGTTACCTAGACTCGAACTTATGGCCGCTGTGATAGGTTCCAGACTACTCCACCACGTACTTCAGACGATACCTACGAAATCAATACGCATGTGGTCTGATAGTCAAATCGTCCTCCACTGGCTGTCATCAAATCGTAAGCTGAAAACATTCGAACAGAACAGAGTGGCCGAGATACACAAACTTACTGATAACAAACAGTGGATGTACTGTCCGACCGATCAAAATCCAGCTGATCTACTAACGAGAGGAATGAAAGCTGAATAATTACAGAAGAGCAAATTGTGGGAGTCAGGCCCTGACTGGCTAACCAACGTGTCCAATTACCCGAAACAGCCCCTTATGACGTCTACCGTACTATTAACAGACGTTACCGACCAAACTACGAACATAGCTGATCCGCCCAGCAGTCAGACGATCCAAGGCGTACACAACATCATTGATGTAAACCGTTACCGGTATAGTCGTTTCCGAAAACTACTCCGAGTAACAGCCTACGTGAAAAGGTTCATTCATAACTGTCGTTTTACGAAATATAGCACAGATATACTTACTGATCAAGAACTCAGCGACGCCGAAAGGTTATGGATCAATAGCTGTCAGGCAACCACCTATAGTGCGGAAGTCACGTGCATGAAGTCAGGAAAGAGAAATTTACCCCTTGTTAGACAATTACAGCTTTACCTCGACGAAGATGGCTTAATACGCTGCGCTGGTAGAATTCACAACGCCCCCTTAGATGAACATGCACGATTCCCTTACCTATTACCAGCAAACCACCAGTTGACCACACTCATCATTTTGGACGCACATGAGCGACATCTACGAGGGACGTTCAATTAATAATGGAACTGGGGTTCTATAAGCCATAGTTATGTCGCAATTCAATTTTAAGTTTCTTCAATCCTTCGAAGTAATCCTCTTTGACACCTACACACTTCTGAAGTTTTGAGATCCATTACTTATATGCCAATAAATGGGCCTCTTTTGGAACACCCCGCAGACACTGGTAAATTGCACTGCATATGGAACATGAAGGCCTATACCGACGACCAGATGCTTCTTTCGTCATCATGGGGAACACAAAAAAGCCACACGGGCTTAAGCCCGGCTATAAGGGTGAATTAATACGCTGTGCAGCATGTAAGTCTTTCAATAAGTCTTGGACAAGATGACACCTGTGGACAGCTCCGCTGTCATGGTTTTGATACATGCCTCTTTAGCCGGTCCTAGGCCTGCTCTTTTCGTTATATTTCTTTACTTTCCCCGCCATACAATTCTTGTATGAATGACCGGTGATAGTGGTACTATTTGAAACAGTAGTTTGAACAATACACCCGTTACATTTGAAAATTACCGCGTACAAAACTTTTCCCGCGCTTTTAATTTTTTGGCTATTACGGACCTTGCCAGATCTTTTCGCAACCATTGTGTGCTAATTACACGCCATAGGTGCTCAAAATAGTAGATTATCGTTCAATTATATGGATAAAGCTCAGAAAGCCCATATTTGTTGCATTTATTGCATTATTTCAAAATATATTTTGCACGGGGTGCCCCTGTCCTTTAGGCAGCAGGCGGGGGACCCAATGGGCATAAACCATCCTGTGTTTCAACCATTTCGTCAAAATCGTGTATCATGTCCCCGATGAAAAACCAACTTTATCTGCTATTTCTTGCAGATTTAACCATGCGTCTTGTTCGGTCATGTCGGAATCTACAGCAAAATTTGGTTTGGTACTAGCTCTTCCCGGATTGCCTGAGAGGGGGGCATCATTCAGGCCAGTTTTAGCAATTTTAATTTTTACTATCATCCTAAAAACTGCGTATATCAAACGTTCGGATGTCCACGATTCTGATATAGTTCATTATATACATGTGATGCAGATATTTCAAAGCCTATGCGACCTTTAATGTAGACCCGTACATCCTACTTCAGTTCGTCTTACATTTTGCGCGCAGCAGAATAGGCAGTGTATATGACTGAGCCAACTTTAAAGTTCAATAACTTTTGAAAGAGTCAAATTTTGACCAAGTATAGACAGTAATTTTCCCGTCAAATAGCCGTAAGCACCACTAGTTCTATAGAACCGTGAGGTATGATGGACCATTAGTACCACTTTTAATTGAACGCCCCTCGTACATGCTGGTACGAGTGCACTTATTGCCTTTATGCGCCAAAAGTACTGGATCCCCACGATAAGACAATGTATTCAGAAGATATTACGTACTTGTAACCAGTGCTGCAGAGTGACCGGAAGACCGTACTCCGCCCCCGACCCACCACCGTTACCGAAGATAAGAGTTCAAGATACGAAGCCCTTTACAGTAGCATGAGTTGACTTTACGGGAGCTTTGAGTATTCGGAGTAAAATGGGTAATGAGAAAGCATACATTTGCCTATTGGCGTGTGCTTCCACTAGAGCTGTTCACCTGGAGGTCGTTCGAGATTTATCCGAATCTTCATTCGAGCGTTTAGACGTTTCACAAGCAGAAAATCACTTCCGCAGATAATGGTATCGGATAATGGAACAACATTTCGTGCAGCAGCAAACACCATTGAGCGATTGGTAAATTCCGAATCCATATAAGAGACGTTACATGATAGAGGAACAGAATGGAAGTTCATACCTAAACGCGCCCCCTGGTTTGGAGGTTGGTGGGAACGATTAATAGGGCTTACTAAAACAGCCATCAAAAGGGTTCTCGGGAAGGCATACGTCACATACGATACCCTACAAACAGTTGTCACCGAAGTAGAGTGCATCATGAACGATCGATCGTTGACGTACGTGACGTCTGAGGAAGCAGATCCCGAACCCCTTACTACGGCACATTTACTATACGGGAGACGAATCTCATCACTTCCCTACCACGATAAGGTTGCGAGCTCGAGCTCATTGACACATGACGGTTTAACCAAAGAGGCAAGGGTACAAACTCAGCTTATCAACCATTTCCGAGATAGATGGGTGCATGAATACCTTACCTCATTACGTCAGTTCCATAAGATTACGGGAAACAACAATCAGAAAATACGAGTTGGTGACATCGTACTTATTCATAACGAAACAAAACGATCACAATGGAAGATGGGAAAAGTCGTATCATTGGTAACTGGTAGAGATGGACAATCACGAGCTGCGATGGTGAGAACCAGTAACGGACAAACCACGTCGAGACCAAAAGTGAAGTTATACCCCGTTGACGTTGACGGGGCGACGAACGAGACGTTACGTCATATTGTCAATTGTTTTTGTAAATAACGTAAATAAATCAGTCGCATTTCAAACTCAAGGAGAGTCACTTGGTTTATTCCGCTTGCGATAATGGATGTTAGGAATGTATAAATTAAGGATTCTTTACTAAAAACACTTTTCGATACATTCCATGAATATAACAATTTTTGGAATAATGGAAATTCATTTTTACGCAATATGGGAAACATTTTTCAAAATTTTCTCTTTTTTATGTAGTACCTTTAAAATGGTATCTTTTTGTTGTATTGCTAGTACATATTTACAATATCCGGATCCTTGACTAAAAAACCACTGTTCGGTACATTCCATTGCTAGAAGAAACTTGAAATGGGTACAGTTGTTTTTACACCGTTTGGGACAGATTTTTTCCAAAAAATTTAATTTTCAATGCACTACCTACAGAGTAGTATTTTGTGCTATGTTTGTGTTAGAAACGTACAATTGTAGGACTCTTGACAACAAACACTTTTCAATACGTTCCATGGATATAACAACTTTTTGATTAAAGGAAATTCATTTTTACATCGTTTCAAAATCTTTTTTCAACAATTTCTCTTTTTTGGGGTTACTACCTTTAAAATGGTATTTTTTGGTTGTATTGCTGGTACATGCGTACAATATTATGATCCTTGACTAATAAGCCACTTTTCGGTACATTCCATTGCTAAAAGAAAACTTGAAATGGCGACAGTTGTTTTTACACCGTTTGGGAAAGATTTTTTCCAACAATTCTAATTTTCAATGTACTACCTTCAGAATAGTATTTTTGTGCTGTATGGATGTTAGGAACATACGATTTAGGACTCTTGACAAAAAAAAAAAAACACTTTTCGAAACGTTCCATGGATATAAGAATTTTTTGGAATAATGGAAATTAATTTTTAGACCGTTTTGGAAACCTTTTTCAACAATTTCTCTTTTTTTGTGGTACTACCTTTAAAATGGTATTTTTGTGTTTTATTGCTGGTACTTACGTACAATATCAGGATCCTTGACTAAAAAAACACTTTTCGATACATTCATTTGCTAAAAGAAGACTTGAAATGGGGACAGTTGTTTTTACACCGTTTGGGTCAGATTTTTTTTCCAAAAATTTTAATTTGCAATGTACTACCTACAGAACAGTATTTTTGTGCTTAATGGGTGTTTGGAACCTACAATTTTACGACTCATGCAAAAAAACACTTTTTCGATCCATTCCATGGATATAAGAGTTTTTGAATTAATGGAAATTCATTTTACACCGTTTGGGTATCATTTATCAACAGTTTCATTTTTTTTTGGGGGGGGGGGGGGTGGGTGGGGGGGTACTACCATTAAAATGGTATTTTTGTGTTGTATTGCTGGCACATACGTACAATATCAGGATCCTTAACTTAAAAAAACACATTTCCGTACATTCCATTGCTAAAAGAAGACTTGAAATACGGACAATTGTTTTTACACCGTTTGGGCCAGAGTTTTTTCCCAAAAATTCTAATTTTCAATGTACTACCTACAGAATGGTATTTTTGTGCTGTATGGATGTTAGGAACGTACAATTTTAGGACTCTTTACTAAAAAAACACTTTTCGATACATTCCATGAAAATAACAATTTTTGGAATAATGGTAATTTATTTTTACACCGTTTGGGAAACATTTTCAACAATTTCTCTTTTTTACGTATTCTACCTTTAAAATGGTATTTTTGGGTTGTATTGCTTGTAAATACGTACAATATCAGGATCCTTGACTAAAAACATTTTGGTACATTCCATTGCTAAAGAAATTGGGACAGTTGTTTTTACACCGTTTGGGACAGATTTTTTCAAAAAATTCTCAATGTACTACCTACAGAATGGTATGTTTGTTCTATATGTATGTTAGGAAAGTACAATTTTCGGACTCTTGACTATAAAACACTTTTCGATACATTCCATGGATATAGGATTTTTTGGAAGAATGGAAATTAATTTTTTACACCGTTTGGGAAACTTTTTTTTCCAAAATTTCCCTTTTTGGGGTTACTACCTTTAAAATGGTATTTTTGTGTTGTATTACTGTTGCATACGTACAATATCAGGATCCTTGACTAAAAATAAACACTTTTCGGTATATTCCATTGCTAAAAGAAGACTTGAAATGAGGACATTTGTTTTTACACCGTTTGGGACAGATTTTTTCATAAAATTCTACTTTTAAATGTACTACTTACAGAATGGTATTTTTGTGCTGTATGGATGTTTTGAACGTAAATTTTTAAGACTCTTTACAAAAACACACTTTTCGATACATTCCATAAATATCACAAATTTTGATATACATGTAATGGAAGTTCATTTTTACACCGTTCCGGAAACATTTTTCAAAAATTTCTCTTTTTTGAAGTACTATCTATTATATTTTTGGTTTGTATTGCTGGTACATATGTACAATATCAGGATCCTTGACTAAAAACATTTTTGGTACATTCTATTGCTAAATTAAACTTGAAATGAGTACAGTTGTTTATACACCGTTTGGGACAGATTTTTTTTAATCTTATTTTCAATGTACTACATACAGAATGGTATGTATGTTCTGTATGTATGTTAGGAAAGTACAAATTTAGTACTCTTCACTAAAAACACTTTTCGATACATTCCATGGATATAAGAATTTTTGGAAGAATGGAAATTAATTTTTACACCGCTTGGGAAACTTATTCCAAAACTTTCTCTTTTTGGGGTTACTACCTTTAAAAAGGTATTTTTGTATTGTATTGCTGGTACATACGTACAATATCAGGATCCTTGACTAAAACACTTTTCGGTACATTTCATTGCTAAAAGAAGACTTGAAATGGGGACAGTTGTTTTTACGCCGTAAAAGGCTACCAAGCTAGGTAGTTGATTTCACCGTATGTTGGAGGAAAATCATTCAATTAACATGTTTTATAAAAGACCAACCAAACTCGGTTGTTTCAAAAGTTTTGTTTGCTTTTCTTTACGTCGTTACTTGGATGATTTTCGAGAGAAAAAAGATCGACAATTTCCGTAAAATTGCCACAGATTGACGTCATACAATGTCTTGACTCCGCCCCCAATCTAGAGCATGAAGTTTCTGACAAAGATAAAGTGTGCGACTTTTCTGTCATAAAGCGAAGTCACAGTCTTTATACATTTCTCGATCGTGAGAGTAATACAGACAAACCTAAACCGTTCTTTGGCACATTCCTTCAGTCACTAACGACCTATTCTTTGACTGTTTCAATATTTTTTCTAGCATTTACTAAGGATGAATTCAGTGTTTTGAGTATCGATTGGGGAAGTCGCTTTATGACAGAAAAGTCGGACATTTATCTTTATTGAGAAATCTCAGGTTTTCCGGGAAATGACCCATTACTTCCCGTTTTTCTCACCATGACGTCATTAAGTGGCCGATATGACGTCATAACTTCAAGTCGGAAGTTTAGCGTTTTTTCTTCGGTAAAGATCGGAAAAGACCAAAATATCCAATTTAAAAGACGAAATAAAAACACTTCTAATGTTTGAAAATTGTACAAACTTTGATATGTGGTTATTAGGAAGGTGTTTTTTTGAAAGAAGAGTTTAATTTTGCCAATCAACGGACACTTAAAGGACAGATGTTTTTTTTCAAAAATTCTAATTTTCAAAGTACTACCTACAGAAAAGTTTTTTGTGTTGTATTGGTGTTAGGAACGTACAATTTTAGGATTCTTGACAAAAAACACTTTTCGATACATTCCATGGATATAAGATATTTTGAAATAACGGAATATAATTTTAACACCGTTTTGGAAACATTTTTCAAAATGTTCTCTTTTGTGGGTACTAGCTTTAAAATAGTTATTGTGTTTTATTGCTGGTACATACGTTCAATCTCAATCCTTTACAAAAAACAATTTTCGGTACATTCTATTGCTAAATTAAACTTGAAATGAGTACAGTTGTTTAAACACCGTTTGGGACAGAATTTTTTTTAAAAATTCTAATCTACAATGTTTACCTACAGAATGTTTTTTTTTTGTTCTGTATGTATTTTAGGAAAGTCTAATTTTAGGACTCTTGACTAAAAAACACTTTTCGATTCATTCCATGGATATAAGAATTTTTGGAAGAATGGAATTTCATTTATACACCAATTCGGAAACATTTTTCAAAAGCTTCTCTTTTTTTAAGTACTATCTTTAAAATGGTATTTTTGGGTTGTCTTGCTGGTGCATACGTACAATATAAGGATCCTTGACAAAACAACACGTTTGGGTACATTCCACGGCTAAAAGAAGACTTGAAATGAGGACAGTTTTTTACACCGTTTCGGACAGATATTTTCCAAAAATTCTAACTTTCAATGTACTACCTACAGAATAGTATATTTGTGATGTGTTTGTGTTAGGAACGTAAAATTTTAGGATTTTTGACAAAGAACACTTTTCGATACGTTCCATGGATATACGAATTTTTGGAATAATTGAAATTCATTTTTAAACCGTTTGGGAAACATTTTTCAAAGATTTCTCTTGTTTGGGGTACTACTTTTAAAGGTAGAACCGGATACTTTCAAAACTTAAAGCTACGGTCATAAATTTGATATCTTTGGAAACTAGAATTTATTTCTGGTTCAATTCCGAAATTCATTTCCTCTTTCATGTCGTGACGACGTTACTACGACGACGTCAACATAGGCACCTCGCACGTTTTTACGTCGAATTTCTATAGCCCGGAAATGCACAAAATTGCGTTTTGGTGGGGCAATTTCAACGTCACGACAATGAAAATTACATCGATGGAAACATTTTTTCAAACGTAATAAGATGACACAAAAATAAATTATTTCGGACTGACGACGCAGAAATAAACGACGAACTTTCATCTTTTTTCCACGTCAGATTTCGAGGAAAATCTAACTTTAGAGCAGAATTTCACAAAATTTGCTTAAACGATTTTTGCCATTTTTGATTATTATATTGCACGACCATATTGTAAGCATTTGGCAAAAAATCAGAAAAATTCACCGTACCGATTTTTCATAAAACATATTCAAATATTGTTGGTATGCGTCAAAGTTAAGCAGTCGGGCGTCGGCAAATTTCGACGAAAAAGCACTTTACGACGGATTTTCGTAAAAGTGGCTAGAGGGACTTTACATTATGTCATTTCACATCCATATTGTAGGTGTTATGCAAAAAATCAGAAAAGTTTATTGTATCGTTTTTAAATAAAACGTGTTTGAATGAAATAGGTAGGCCTAACAATCAAAATTAGCACAGTCAGACGTCGAGGTCGATGTTGAAACTACGTACGTTGACGAGCAACAAGGATGTAGACGCGCCGGGGTTTTCAAAGTGCTCAAGGAGACCACATTTGTGTTCTCAATTAGTCGGACAGCGAAAGAAAATCTCTATTGTCTAAGTAAATACCTAGCCAGAAGTACAGAATCGGGATAATAGTCATCACGCTCACGAAAGCCTATTCGAGGGGACAACGAAAACGGGATTGAAATGATACTTTCGAAAAAGAATATGCGGAAAATATTGGTAACCAACAGTAAAAAATGTCATAGAATAATTAAACCACTTCTGTTCGCATGATGTGGCAAAATAGAAAATGTAAAAATAATAGAATGAATAAAATAAATAAAAATTAATGTGAATATACATAACATCGCAATATAAAAAAAAATAATGTCTTTCGCATTGCATCAATTTCTATCGGATACTTTTCGTTTCATTTCTAATATCAAAATCGCAGTAATAAATGCAGCTTCTGTAATATCTCGTTAAAACGTTGTCATCGATGAAAAATAAACAAAGACTCTATCATATATGCACAGTCAGAATTTATAAATGTGACCCGTCACGCTAAAAGGGACCTTATCCGAACTCCAAAAACCCAAATTTTGAGAAACTTGCCAGACCCAATACAGGTCAACCAGATACTGTATGCGAAAAATGAACATACAGTAAGATCGGGAAAACATTCCTGATTCAGAAAATTACATAGAAGTGAAAACTGTCGGCCCTAGTCTGGCTGCGCGGATTGCGCAGACTGACTAGGATGGATATTTTTCACACTTCCTATAAGGTCCCTTTTAGCGTGACGGGTCACAAATGTTTTTACTTCAACCAAAATGTTACAATTGACCACTATCTAATTACGATGTGATTTTGACGTTCAGACCAAAATTGATTGAGAAAACGTTTAGAGAAAAGAAGAAAATAGGGACAGTCACAATTTCTATTTTTTATTTCAATATTTTTTTATGGAATAAAATACACGAATTCCAAGTAAATGCATTTGCATAAGTTTTTTTTTCTCGTGGAGTAGTTTTAAATCCCGGCGTGTGTTCATTCTTGTTGCTCATCAACGTACGTAGTTTCGACGTCGACGTCCGACTGTATAAATTTTTATCTATACCTAAAACATTCAAACACGTTGTATTAAAAAAACTATACAATAAACTTTTCTGAGTTTTTGCATTTCACCTGCTATATGAACGCAAAATAAAATAACATAAAATTACGGCGGCCAATTTCACGAAATTCCTTCATACAGTGATTTTTAGTCGAAATTTGCCGACGCCCGACTACATAACTTTGACGCATACCAACAATATTTGAATATGTTTTATAAAAAATCGGTACGGGGAATTTTTTCTGATTTCTTGCCAAATGCTTAGAATATGGTTGTGCAATATAATAATGAAAAATGGCAAAAATCGTTCTAGCAAATTTTGCGAAATTCTGCTCTAAAGTTAGTTTTTCCTCGAAATCTGACTTGGAAAAAAGATGAAAGTTCGTCGTTTTTTTCTGCGTCGTCAGTCCGAAATAATTGATTCGTGTATCATTTTATTAGGTTCGAAAAGATCTTTCCATCAATGTAATTTTTATTGTTGTGACGTTGAAATTGTCCCACTAAATCGCAATTTTGTGCATTTCCGGGCTATATAATTTCCACGTAAAAAACGTGCGAGGTACCTATGTTGACGTCGTTGTGGTAACGTCGTCACGACATGAACGAGGAAATGAATATCGGAATTGGACCAGAAATAGCTTCTAGTTTCCAAAGATATCAAATTTATGACCGTAGCTTTAAGTTTTAAAAGTATCCGGTTCTACCTTAAAATGGTATTTTTTGTGTTGTATTGATGGTACATACGTATAATATCCGGATCCTTTAGTTAACTAAAAAACAACCTTTTGGTACATTCCATTGCTAAAAGACAAACTTGAAATGAGGACAGTTGTTTTTACACCGTTTGGGCCAGATTCTTTCCAAAAATTCTAATTTTCAATGTACTACCTACCGAATGGTATTTTTGTGCTGTATGGATGTTAGGAACGTACAATTTTACGACTCTTTACTAAAAACCCCACTTTTTGAAACATTCCATGGAAATAAGAATTTTTGGAATATTGGAAATTCATTTTTACGCTGTTTGGGAAACATTTTCAACAATTTCTCTTTTTTGGGGGTTTCTACTTTTAAAATTGTATTTTTGGGTTGTATTGCTGGTACATACGTACAATATCAGGATCCTTGACGAAATAACCACGATTTGGAACATTCCATTGCTAAAAGAAGACTTGAAATGAGGACAGTTGTTTTATACCGTTTAGGACAGATCTTTTCTAAAAATTCTAATTTTCAATATACTACCTACAGAGTAGTATTTTGTGCTGTGTTTGTGTTGGAAACGTACAATTTTAGGATTCTTGGCTAAAAACCCACTTTTCGATACACTCCATGGATGTAAGAATTTTTGGAATAACGGAGTATCATTTTTACACCGTTTGGGAAACATTTTTCAACAATTTATCTTTTTCGGGGTACTACCTTTCAAATGGTATTTTTGTGTTGTATTGCTGGCACATACGTACACTATCAGAATCCTTGACAAAAAAACACTTCCCCGTTTCGTCCACGGTGGCTTGAAAAGTGGCTGCCATTTCCGCCTGGAATAGGTTGTATACGGCGGGGACGGGGAAAGCAAAGAGGTATTTAAAACTATTCTCACGAGACGGGTTAAACGTGATGTAGGTACGAGATTAATTGAGCATGAACAAAATACAAATTTATATTTTTTGGGTTCGCTGGGTAGGCCTTATAATGGTAACCATGCGCTAAGACAGCAAAAATCTTTTAAAATGAAATTTCATGCAATACATCACAAAACATTCTGACAAAATGAGAAAATGCTGGTTATCATCACCTCCTTTTGTCTCAATATTTTTATTACTCTAAAGAGCACCAAAACCAGGTCTCGTTTGTGAAAGGATTGAATCAAAGGTGATCAATTCGTGGGACACCGTTGTCTTGTGCAAGGATCACGGTGGTTAATCACGTGATTCAGATTTAAAAACATTCATCAATATGTTGTTAACACTTTACCAATTTGAATTCGGTCAGAGAATGTTGAAAAATGCCAAGTGTAAGCCTGACGTGGTAATTTGTTTAAAATTCTACTGATAAAAAAGTAATTGAAGGTCAACCAAAATTTTGGTTGATCTTCAACTATTTTTTTATCAGTTAATTTTTCAAAAATCCACAATTCTGCTCACCTCCCCTGTTTCAACCCGAATCCAAATCGTATACAGTATTAACATTATTTTTCTGACACTGTTGTATCACGCGATTAAACACCGATGCAAGCTACGGAACTGTTATATACTTTTCGTTTCGAATTCAGACGGTGTCATCATCATGAGAATTTTGCAAACAAGTTTTTTCTTCACCCTAGTGCACAAATGAGTACACATTAGAGTTGAAAGTCAAAGAGCTAAGGAAGTCAGAGTTGCCGACTGTCAGTAGCTGACTTGATACTAAATGTAAATGATCTTTGGATATATAATGTGTAGTTAGTAGAATTTAATTCAGTTCTGTACATAATTATACATTTACGTAGACGTTCAATAGAAACTATTTTTACATATTTGATGTCAAAATTAAAAGTTGTCGTTGTTCAAAATACAATATTTGGAAATTTGACACCCTCTATACTCATATTTTGACTTACACACAAATATCAATTAAGGTTCTTTCTTTGAAATATATACCTAGTCGGAAATCTTCTAGTTATCTAGATTCTATTGTTGACAAGCATTGAAAGAAAATTAGAAAGTTGAAGAATACATGTAAATACATTTATGTTCTTTTTCAAGGACGGCATCAGGCATGTACCTTTTGGATACGAGGTTAGTGATTCATACAGCGCATGTATCCATTGCAATTTCTTTAAAACCAAAGAATCAGCTAAGAGGTGGTCTAAAACTATTCTAAATTTGTTATTTCACTTCCAAACCATATGGCAATGGTAATTGTTTTAATATTCTCTATGAAACAATTCCAATAAGTATCCACAACATATGTCTTGATAAACATTTAATGAAATATTTCTGTATTTCGTAAACAATCACCCTCTAACCTAGAGCTCTAACAACGGTCCTTCGACAACAGTTTAATGATCTTTATCTCTTTCTCCAGGGACAAAGCAGTTTTCCGAACGCTGATCTGTACTTTCGGTTTCCAAATCCATAAAATATCCAGTTTAATCCAGAGTTGATAAACCCAGGTAAAAAGAAGTATTCCCTGTAGCACTTAGCTGTGGCGTTGTCTGGAGAAACCAAGAGCCATGCTTGGCAAACCAAGTTCGGCAGCCAAAATATGGTGAAGACAATATACACAATCAACAGCAGTCTAGTCTTTGACATCTGTTTCTGTTTGGGTTCAAAATTGAATTTAGCATTTCGCCGCATAAGTCTGTATATAACGCAAAAGTATGAAGCGAAGTTTATAATAAGAGAGAAAAATACGAACGTCATAGAAATAGATAGCATTATCCCAAGCCCGTACCATGCTACGGGACATCCATCTATTTCTCCTTTGTAATCGTACCTATCAAACATGTTCAGTTTTAAAGTTACAAAACCAGTCAGAATACTAACTGCCCAAACTGTCATTATAAAAACACGAATCCGCCATTTTTTCTTGCTTTCCACCATATGTCGCAAAGGAAACATTACAGCCACAAAGCGGTCGATAGAAATGAATGTTAAAAATGTTATTGACGCACTGAATGAAATTGAGGTAAATATAGGTCTCAATAAACACACCGTTGGTATTCTTAAAACGGATGGTCTCAGTTTTTCTAAAGGATACGTGATTAAAACAACCACCAAAACTAGATCGGCGATTGCGACATGCAAAATTAATTTGTGTGTAACTCCTTTGTGAAATTCCTTGAACTTGAGAATTGACACTATCACCAGTAAATTACCAAACAGAGTTGTGGCGAATGTTGTCGAGGTGGCTATGGTTGTGATGGTCTGGAATATGAGATTGTCTAAACATTCCTGTACCAACGGCATTTGTATTAACAGTTCGTTGGTCTCTGGAGTTGTCACATTTGTGAGAGAGTTATCCTTGGATGGAACTTCCATGTTCAGCAATCCTGAAATTTGCCATAAAGTGTATACATGTAGCTGTTTTCATCAGACCAGTTAGACCTAGTCTCATAGAGATTGAGTGATTGAGATGTTAAGATCATAATTAGCCGACAGAAGTATTCGTGGGACAATAAGTATTGCATTCATTTATTGTTCATATTTAAATTCGGTATTGAACTCTTAGTAGGCCTAACCAACAGTTTGTCAAATGCAATTTAAGAAAACAAGGATTTTGTTTACCAGTAGTGACTGGGTTCCACACAAGGACCAATAAACCAAAACATATCAATAGATGTTGATGTTTTCTTTTTGTTGTTGTTGATTTTCGTTCTTAAGCACCCATTAATCATATCTTAGATCATAGTACATTTTTTTTTTAAAAAATATGCATGTTTAGACAGGTCGTGCGCGACATTTAAAATCTATCATCTAACTGAATAATCATAATAACTTATAGTCCTACCTTTTTCCACCTACATGTATCCCAAACAATATACTTTTATGCTATGTGCACATGTAGCGATGCGTAGAGATTGTGAAATTATTTACAATTTACACGTTTTATATATCACCCATTTTGTAAATTAAGATAAATGCTATGTCGATTTCAGTAGCTGATTTAGTAGATGACATTAGAAACTGTTCTAGATATTAGCGATCAGAACATCGATTAACCTTTTCACGAAAATGACCAGATTTGGCGTCCCTAGTAAGAAATGTATTACAACACATTAAGAAGGGGGTGCTTATATGATAAGAGTTTTTCTGATTTAATCACTGTTGAATCATATTTCATATTTTCGTTTACATTTAATGTGTCATCCTCATATTCTTTTGTCGATTCTATTCGATTTTGACTGGCCTATAGTTATGTCGTTTGGGAAAGGGTTAAATTCTCCAATAGTACCCATGTTACTATAGAGACAAAAAACATTGCTATACTTTGTAGTCATTAATTCATTATTTTTCTATTTAATTTCTTTTTCCTTTCATTCTTTTCTGCAATGCCCGATTAACATGAATTCGGGTTTAGGTCAAGTAGGTGGCAACCATTTCTGTGTGTGGTAGATTTTGTCCTATTACTGGGCGGCAAAATTTTGGACTAGTCTAAATTCAAATATGTTGCAGACGACAATTTAAATTGAATGAGTTTGAATGAAGTGTTTATATTTTTGAAGGGTGGAATAAAAGACATTGCTTGTGATAAGCAATTTCTCCATTTTCCACAATGTTTTCCTAAACCTTTGTCCTTTAGAAAAAGAATCGATGTGGAGGAATGGATTAAAGAAACAGTCAGTCAAATTGTTACATAGAAAATTTCTTTTTGATTCATTGTGTACAGTGATATCGACTTGTTTGGAAGGGCCTATATAAGATTTAAATCATCAACCGATTGATGTTAGACATATACATCTACCATTGTAGCCATTCATTTATACTTTTAAATAATATACTGAGAGGCAAAAGAAAGTATACAGTTTTCGATTGTCAATATCTCTCTTAATCTTCATCATATATCATACTATAATTTGAGCAACGTTTGTCCGTTTGTCCGTTTGTCCGTTTGTCTGTTTGTCCGTTTGTTCCCCTACTCCTCCCAGGTCCTTGGGCCGATCTTCACCAAACTTGGAGGGAAGGTGGAGGGCGGCCCCGGATATTAGCTTGAGGGGTTCATTTTTGAAAGGTCAAGGTCATCGAGGTCAAAGGTCAAATTTATGTTTTTACGGGTTACGGGTATCGTTTTTACGGGTTACGGGACGGGATTGCTTACGGATTACGGGACGGGATTAGGTGGAGGGCAGCCCCGGATAGGTCAAGGTCATCGAGGTCAAAGGTCAAGGTCATCGAGGTCAAAGGTCAAATTTCGAGACGGGTAAAATTGCTAGTACTCCAAATTTTGTTAAATTTATTACTACCAATTAACTAATAATACGGTGTCGATAAATTTCACATGAAATTGCTTGACTGTCCATACTCTTGCTACATACTGATTTTGCAAACTTTGCACGTGCGAGCTAGTGGAGCATCAAATATTGCTGTTCATCCGTATTTGATTTCTTTATTAGTTATCAAAACAAATCACAGGTTTAAATTTTCTCTAACATGATAACATAATTCTCGGTGGCTGGCAGAAATCGATCAATATTCTACTTTTTGGCTTTGGGGCCCATTTTTCTATGACACAGCTTACTATGAAAGAAACATGACACTATAAACCCTTAGTCAGGTAGCTAGGAACATTCTGTGCAAATTTGGTCAAAATCCGTCTATCAATTTAGAAGTAGTTATGTCGGATAACTTGTTTACATCAAGTCACATTTTGCCGTGACGCATCTTTAGATGGAAAAGCACTAACAATTTACGCATGGTCCTAGGTGACTGGGCACTTTCCGTGAAAATTCTATCCAAATCCGTTCAGAAATGTAGCGATTGTGTCAATGTGAATATTTGCATAAATTAATTGATTAAGTCCCCTTTTTCGATGGCGCTGTGCGATATGAAAACAACTTCGCAACGAAAGGAAGGACAGACAGACTGATAGGCGGGGAAAGTGACATCAATAAACGATCGCCTTCGGTGGCGTTTAAAATCGTATACAGTCTAATAATCGTCTTCCTAGGAAACATGAAAGAACTAGGGTGTATACTTATTTTTGCCTCTCAGTATATATTGAACCTATATAAACCATGCATGAAGTTACTAAATTAAACCAAGCGTGATTACAAACGTGACAAAATATATAACATTAGTGCAGTACAGATGTACGTATACCGTGTTTATGATATAGCATTGTCCCTTGGGATTTGACATCAAAAAGAAAACAAATTATCGTTGATTAAATAGGATAGTATTATATAACTCATCGGCTATAAAAGTACACTTGTATACAAACACTAAAAAACAAATACATAGTTTTAACATTTACCAAATCATTTATCGTGAGCTATACGAGAGAATTAATGTCCTAACTCGTTTAATCCCAAAGGATGAAGTGTTTGTGTTGGGCCATTTATAAACAAAAAGAAGTAAAGTGTTTGTATACAAGTGTACATTTAAACCCGATGAGTTATACGTTCAAAGTTAAACGAGAATCGATACAAATATTTTGGTTTATTTTCGGGTGGACAGGTATGAATATGTATAAGTTGTTACTATAAATAGTCACATATACCTCCTGTCTCCCCTATTATCCGTTATAGGTCTATTCCCTCATTAGTAAAAGATTTTGAATCGTTTATACATTGTAATTAGTGGTCAAACTAGAGCCGACACTCGTTGTGTCGAAGTCAGAGGGGCCGTCAAAATATCTCGATATATCCTGAGTTCGACTCATCCGATTTTGTTCAATTTCGAGTTAAATGCCATTTTACCAAACTTTGTTGCTCATCAAGTGCATTCATAGTTGAATTATAGTAGGAAAAGGAACGAAATTGTTCAAAACGAGCAATTTCTATCATTTTCCTACTAAATTTCAATTGCCATAGGCTATTAATTTTGAAATTATTATTATTATTTTTTAACTTTTTGATACCCATTTGTGAGGACGGGACCATATATTCATTTCGACTTAGGCCGAAATTCTACTTTTCCGATGTTGACTTAACGAGTGCATCGACTGTATTTGTTTACATATGAGAGTCGTTTCATAATGAAACCAAAAGGAAAAAATTACGTTCATGCTCTTTGCGTTTACCAAGCGGTGTATTTCCCACTCTTTGGTCATACTTTCGCCGGTTTTGTTATATAAAATTGTTCAGAATAGTTTATTGTCGGACGAGTTTACGTAATCCACGCGTCAGAAATGTCACGCAGAATTATCCATGAGAACCGATATTATCCAATAAGAACCAGCCACACATTCTTGAACCTTGATTGGTGCAGTCACACTAAAGTGTATGGAGCCAGAGTATTAGTATTAGTAACGAATGGATTTTTAGCGAGCCAGGACTTTATGTCGGGGAGCTAATGTCACAGCCCTAGTGTCGGCGTCAGCGTCGGTGTCGCATCTTCAAAAACTTTAACCTGATCTATATCTCATGCACTATTACAGATAGAGCCTTGATATTTCACATATGAATACCTCGTATCATGACCTTGAACTTGAGATCATGACCTTTTACCTAGTGACCTTGACCTCGGAGTTTTACGTACTTTAAAAAAACTTAAACCTGGTCAATAACTCATGCACTATTACAGGTAGAGCCTTGATATTTCACATATGGATACCTCATGTCATGACCTTGACCTTGAGACCATGAACTTTGACTAAATGACATTGACCTTTGACCTTGGACTCCTTTCTTGCGACAAGCTTTTGTATAGGCGAGCTATGTTGTCCACAGACAACTCTTGTTTGGGCATACGCTGAAATACGGTGGAGGTACGCTATCGGTACATTGTTATACGTTACTCATACGCTGGGGTACGTTGGTATATACGCTGAAGTACAACGCTGAAGGACAAATAATTTAAGACATACATACAAATTTTCAGCGTTTGCCAGCGTATGAATTTTACGCTCGTCGTACGTTTCTCATTCGCTGAATACGCTAGATGTACGGTGGGAGTACGTTACTCACACGTTGTACATTTTTCATACGTTTCTCATACGTCGAATAATTTGCTCATACGTCGAGTAGGCTTCCTGCAATGTAAATATGGAGGTTGCTGTGTTGCAAATTCACAACGATTTTATTACAGTTAGCAATTTGAATACTAAACATAAAAGGTTAAGAAGAAGAAGAAGAAGAAGAAGAAGAAGAAGAAGAAGAAGAAGAAGAAGAAGAAGAAGAAGAAGAAGAAGAAGAAGAAGAAGAAGAAGAAGAAGAAGAAGACGTTAGACTGTACCATAATATACAAATAACTTGCTTGTCGTTTCAAATTGGGCATACCGTAAGGTAATCCACCGCAATGAGATTCACGCGACGTTGGATTTTTTAGGCGTCGTTAACATTCGTTACGTTTTCGAACCTACTCTGACGCCGTCAACTATCTCCGATCACATTGATGGCTTAAACCATCACTTGCAAAATTACAGTGTTTTGGAGTCGGCTGTGATTTACAGAAGTGAACGTCATTTATAACATTTATCCGAGTTTTCTCTGATGAAAATTCGATCTTTGAATAACGAAATCCAAATATCAAAGAGCGAATTTTCATCAGAGAAGAGAGTCTTTACTGATGAATATTCGCTCTTTGATATTGGGATGTCGCTATGTAGTAAATAGCGACATCCAAGTATCAAAGGGCGAATTTTCATCAGAGAAGACACGGATTATCATAACATGTACCGTAATATCCTTACGAGACTATGGGCTATAAATCGCTGATTTTCAACAAAAACTCCGGCTTAAAACAAGTCGGAGTTACGACGTTTTTGAGGAAAATCCAACGTAAAAAGACACATTTCGACGTATGCACAATCAAGCACAGAACACACCTTTAGAGAGAGAAGAAAATATTTTTTTCACCGCGTCCTCTTTTGTTCTAAATTTTCTTAACTGTTCTATAGACAATTTCCTGGCATGGTCCGTTGTCATACAACGTTTGAAATAAGGGTAAATTCTAATACATGGTCAATTTCGTGATGATGTATGTGTTATAGTCCAAATCGTGCTTCGTAGCCTTGGTTGAATAATGAAGAAGACACGGTTTCGTTATGAAGACATCGAATAAAATCTAAGGAGGTTGAAATAGGGAGGACACGTTTTTAATTTTCAAACCAATTTGGCATGCCTTGGTTCCAATATTGAAGATGTGAGACACCTCAACCATCGCATGCAAACTTGAATTCGTTTGAATTTCGAGTGTGTATGATATACAAGTTTTTATGCGCGTGTTCCGCTTAATAAAAGCCCGGTCACACACATCAGCATATCCACATCACGTCCGATAAATATGCGAAACAGGTGGCCGTGACCTTGCTTTGGACGTGCTTAGGCAGCGATTAATTAGACAGTGATTTTTTAGTCTTGACTGTGTTTTTACATAGATATAACTAATGGCTAGAGATGCTCTGCAAGATCATTTATTAAGGCATATAAAATGAAAACATGTGCAATAATATCTTACATGGAAGCGGACTATAGTGGACTTGCCGCAATGACACAGAGGGGTAATTGGGACAACTGGTATCAATTTCTTCTATCATGTATTGGAAGTTTGGTAGGACTTGGAAATATTTGGAGATTCCCATACCTATGTTACAAAAATGGGGGAGGTGAGTGGCTTATTTTATTTTTCATTATTCTCTTCTCTTTTTTTGTTTCTATGAACGGTTTTAATCTCATCGATTCTCGGTGCCCTGGAGGCATTTCATCATCCAATAGTTCGTAAAGTACGTTACAATTTAAAACTCTGATACAAATTTGCACTGGCTTAAACCTCAATTTACTGTCACTTATCAAGTATAGAACCGACGTCATCTGAAAAAAACTTTCATTAGATGATTATCATTTTTGTGTATGTTTGATCGAGTGTATGATCGCTGAATGTGTAGGCTTTTATCGGAAAATGCCTTAAAGGGGCTCATTCTATGTTTTTATGCTTCCGAACTGTTCGGGAACTCATATTTGTGCATTGAAAAACAATTAGCAATGCATAAAAACCTCAATCTCGGCGAAAAAACATCTTCCTTTGCTATAGATCAATCCTTTACAAGCGTGTTTACATATTCTATTTTTACTTCAAAACAAGACAAGGTCAAGGTCAACGAGACACACCTCCGCGATATTAACACACCGTACAACCGGCTGTGTCGATGACAGTGACCTTATTTGCGAGGAATACGTGAAAAGGTTTATTTTGTACAAGCACTGGACATTTATACACGTATTTATCAACTATAGAATACCAAAGATCCTTTCGTTTATTTATAAAAGTAAATTCATTTGACCTACCATGCACATGACATCAGATGCCGAATCTGTCTTCGCTGACTTTCTACGCAGCCGGTTGTACGGTGTGTTGAATCTCGCTGCGCACAGATGACGTATCTCTGACGTAATTGATTTTTGAAGGTTGGGCATATGTAGCCGTTACAAAACAAAAACAAGGACGACCAGCATGTTATTAATTGACTTGGATTTTAATACTTAATTAAGCTCGTGGAGTCCTAACAATGGACATAAATGATCTACCCCTTCAGGTTGGTAATTTCATACGTTATTTCTGGTTTGTAATTATTTTGCCATTTGCTTTTCGACAGCCTAGCTCGTCCCCCTTTAATAATAACAGTAACGCAGTATATGACGTCACAAAAGAGTAAAATTTTTATATTTGATAGCGTAATGACAGAGTTTGAATGGATGAATATGAGCGATAAACTCTGGAAGAGCGCACTCTGAGTAAAACCTTGAATTTGAAAAAAACGTTTATTAATTTTCAGGGGCGTTCCTCATACCCTACGTACTTTTCTTGTTCCTATGCGGTGTACCCATTGTTTACTTGGAAATGTCTTATTGTCAGTTCTCTAACTTAAGTCCTGCTAAAGCTTGGATATGTGTTCCTTTGTTGCGAGGTACGTTCATTTAGCATTTCCCCTAACAAGACCCAGATTTGGCGCTCCTAATGTTAACAGCTTGGAAAACGTTCATGAAAAAGAAGAAAATACTGATATACAGTGTTTTATCCTTTTATCTCAATACGTTTTGTGTTATAACGTATACAAATCTCACTTTTATCAGCATCCATCTTGTCATCTGCGGGAGTTTTCAATTGGACTATTCTATTTGCCAGTTGTGAAAAGGTAGGTAGACATATTTTCGAGTTGTATCTATTTTGTCGTCTGTATATTCTTTCAAATCTTTTTACAATAGCGCTGTGGTAGCCCATGCAAGTGCAGATCTTGCCTACAATGTAGTACAACGTTTAAATAGCGAAAATGAAGAAGACTCAATGGACAAGTCTAACATCATAATTTCTGTCGAGATTCATGGGACAAGTTTCATCAAAACATGTTACATATTTCACCCACCATTAGATAACAAACACTTCATGCAATTCTGCCTCTTTCTGCGGCGTTTTCCGTGAATAGTTGTTTGTTTGTTGTTGTTGTTGTTGCTGTTGTTGTTGTTGTTGTTGTTTTAAGTCTGAATAGCCTCGTCATCTTCGTTGCCACAATGAAATTGCACGAAATTGTGATGGGTGCTATACCTTTAATAGAATGTTTTTTTGTATTACCAATGTCCTACAAAACGTCGAGAACAAACAAGGCATTTCTTTCTTTTAACCATTTAAGCATTATCGAATAGTAAGCCCGACTCTCTTTACGTTTCACTAGGTATTGGTTTTGGTATGGTATCCATAGCCGGAATCGCTTCAATATATTACAACGTGATCATAGCATGGACGATTTACTATTTTATATCAACATTCACCAAAACATTGCCATGGACGTCGTGTGATAACGACTGGAACACCCCCGCGTGTTACCTTAGACTTGAAGGTAACGCAAGTTTGGTGAACACAACCCTAGACAATAACACCAGCAGTAGTAACAACAACAACAACACTGAAGCAGATGATATTGGCATTGTTAGAAAGACAGCCACTGAAGAGTTCTGGGAGTAAGTACTGCTCATGAAGGTAAGTTTGGAGAGCGGCCATGTGACTTACGAAGTTTGAGTTTATTCTACGGCACCAAATGCCTATGCTACAATTTTTTTTATCAATTTTTAAAGCGAAACATTCCCCTTTTTTATGATGGTGAATGTCAATTGAAGTATTTTATTCCTCTAAATGTTAACATATGTCAGAAAATCTTAGATCTTTTTTTGAAAATACAGAGATTTTTGTCGTAATAAGGCTAAAACAGGGTGGGTGGGGTATGATCAAGTCAAATATTTGTTTTATTTGCGTCGAAAGGTATGCTGATTTTTGTGTAAAAATGGCTCTTGGTTTTATCTTCAAAATATCCAAAAACAAAACAAAAAATATTCATTGGTTATTTTTTGGCAAAATGAAATAAACTTTGCAAAATTTTCTAAAAAAACTAATTTTTCAACTTTTCCCATATTTTTTTCAGAAAATGGTTTAAAAATATTTCTTTCAATCATTTCATCACATTTGTGCATATTTTTGGTCTCTTGATATATGACGTTAAAACATAAGGGTAATTTTGCGAAAATGGTCGTTACTTGTCAAGGGCAGATAACTCTGAAATGAAAACGAGTCAGGAAACTTACCCTGGTTTTTCATATTTTGTTCAGGAAATGTTACTTTGCAACATAATGTACAAAATAAAAATGTTCATTGGGTAGATAAAAAGTAGCCCCCGAGTCCAAACTTACCTTAAATATAGACACGATCCTTTGGTATAACTTATATTTCCAGATCAACGAGATACGGGGGTGAAACCATTCTAAATTTGTTATTTCAAGTCCAAAAGAGACGATCCCATTTAATATCCACAACAAAAGGATTGGTGTACAATTATTAAAACATTGTACTTCGACACCAATTATCCATATCTGTAGCTCAATTTCAGAATACAATTTCCTCTGGATGTTATTCATTTTAAACGTGTTGATGTAATGTGACGTATACCGTTTTGATATATATAACAATAATTGATCTATGCTAGACACAGGATGTATCGTAATTCATACTTTTTTTCCGATGACAGAGAATGACACGGAAAAATCTCAAAATCGGAAAGAAGGATAGACAGGCGGAGAGGATTATGTACAACAAATAACGATCACCTTCGATGGGGTTTTCAAAGTCGAACACATTCTATTTATCATTTTCTCAGAAAATGTTCAAGGCCTAGGGTGTATAGCCTGGTTATTTTTGCCTCTGAGTATATAGTAAATCATTTCGCCCTGATGTCAAAAACCAGTTTATCATTATTTCAGTAATAGAGTGCTTGAAAGATCATCTGGAATCGAAGAGTTGGGCTCTATACGATGGGAACTATTTGGATGTTTGACTTTAGCATGGATTGTTGTAGTTTTGAGTCTTGTAAAGGGAATAAAATCATCGGGAAAAGTGAGTAACGAATATCTTATGTTTGATACATTTTTGTACTTGCGGACTTTGAAAATGCGCTTGCAGGTTGATTTTTTTTATATTTTTCTTAAATTCAATACGGACACTTATGGAATTTTGGAACAACATTGGTACAAGTCAACACGCCGTTTCACGTAGTCTAAACGTCAGGTCATTGAGATTTAATCATACGTCAATTTCAATGATCTTGAATAGGAGATCTGATTTCAAAAATCCTGATATTTCTATAGGGTTCATTCTCGTTGGTGATTTCCCTTTAATTTCGCTTTCCTAATAACCAAATACGTCTCTTAATAATGTTCGTTTCCAAGTGATTTAGATGATCGTGTGTTTTGAATGGTCCCTTGTTTACAAGATAAATGATGAGTGTGGAATGACAGCAAATACCATAATATCGGTGGCCGAGTAAAAATATATATACCTACCATTCTCTCGAAAATCAGACTTAAAACTAGCACATTATCCTGCCTTGAAAAAAAAGTACTTGAATTTTAAAATCGTCTATTTTGGTTGTTTAGGCTACTTCGCTTCGCTTAAGAAAATAAACATCTGTCATAGATGCCGATAGATTACGTTACAAGAACAAGTATCACATATTTAACTATTTACGAGAGTGGTCAAACTCTCTTGTAACAAGGAATGTTTTTGATGAAAAGGCAAATAGGACAAATTGTGGCTTCATTTACAGCTTCAGAATCACTTATTTTGATGTCCATGTACAAACTAAGTCCATATCTTGCTATACTATACTTAGGTTATGTATGTTGCTGCAACACTTCCTTATTTACTGCTGCTGATACTACTATGTAGGGCGGCTACACTGGACGGGGCGATTGATGGACTCAAATATTACACGATCCCTAAATGGGACAAACTCACATCACTTACCGGTAACTATAAAAGTGTTTTATCTCCGAAAATGATGTTTCTTTTCAAATGCATGAAATGCAGTTCTGTTGTATTACAGATAGATTGTGCAGATTATCGATTTGTATAATCGCAATTTCGATGGACATACATTGATCTATGTTTACCAGAAAAATATGTTTGCAAGTAATGTATCTAAATTTCAAAAACGCCATTACCGCAATCTACCGTAGTATTTTTTGGTCCATATTCTTTATCGCTTGTTAAAACATATAGGCCAAAGAAACTTTTGGGATGAGCAAACAACAACTGAAACGGTTCCATCATGTTTCGTATGTAGGCAGGACGTGAAAGGACAATGATAATAACAATGACAACATTTTATTAAGTTGATAAGGCCACCGGCCCAAATTACAGTTTACATACGATGTAAACAGTCTATATAAACAATATAGAGAAATGTACCCATCAATTGTTATGTTTAAGAAAGAAATCAATTATGTATATATGCACCCACACAATGTATAAAATCTACAAAAAGACATATGCTTTGTTCTCCAGTGTGGGGCGATGCTGCAGTACAGATGATATACTCGGCTGGTATAGGAGGTGGAGCTATGGGGACATTAGCTAGCTATAACAAGTTCCATAACAATGTACAGAGGTACACGTATAATGTATTTGTCTTATTTAAGCTTATTTCAACCTTACCACAAATGGCTTTTTACGTTTTTTCTTTTGTCTCAATGTTTTTCTATGCCTTTGATTGTGGGAACTTTAAATACAGATCTTGTTTTGAAAATGTTTAGATAAAACTGTTTAACCCATTACCAAACGACAAAATTTTGGACTGTTCCAATTTGAAAGTTGTTGCAGACGACAATCTCAAGTGCTTAGAATTTTACATTTTTAGGTGTTTTTGTGTAGAAAACATCGTGGGAAATGAAGAAATTGCTTGTCACAAGCAATTTCTTCATTTTCCACAATGTTTTCCAAAGCATTTTGTCCTTGGGGCGTCAAAAGGTGTCAATGTTTGGTAATGGGTTAACAGAGGGGCATAGCAAATATTATATACTACATGTATTCTGACATTTTAACCCTTTCCCAAACGACAAAATTTTAGGGTGGTCCTATTTAAAAGCAGCTGAAGACAACAAATTATATGTGAATAAAGATAAGATTTGTGTACAATACAGCTGAGAAAATAATGAGGCAAAAGGAGAAACTGCTGGTTATCAGCAGTTTCGTCTTTTGTCTCAATGTTTTCCCAAGCCATTTCTATTAAGGACGTCAAAACCAGGTCTTGTTTGGGAAAGGGTTAATTAAACAAGAATAATATCGGTTTTATCATGAATTGTTCGAGGAACCTGTCTTCAGTGGGTGAGAAATTGTTCACGCTGTTGATTTTTTAACATTTGAGTATGCGTTGGCGTGCATGCCTGCTGAGAATTCCTTGGTGTCGATATTTTTGCATAATTGATCCTCGAAATACTTCGACTAGTATTTACCTCTGAAAAAGTGGGTTTGCCCCTTATGAAATGTTCATGTACATGTACGTCGTGCTTAAACATAGATCTAACAGTCCTTGGTTATGTTAGATATTCATCGAACGCCTCCTAAGATGTTCAAATTCACTTGCTCAGTCATAGCCTAGTTTGCATTGGACATCATATGTATCATAAATAGCAACAGATCAGAAGGGACGAATATATTCTAAATTTCTAAATCTTGATCGAATCCCAACTCTTTGTTGAGGGTAATCTTATAAATCGACTAGATGGTATAATTTACAATAAGAACATGTACCAGTAACAAACATTTGATGAACAATAAATGAAATATTACATTTTGAAAGGCTTATACCCTGTCTTACATGGAGCTCTGCATCATGACTGCATCGTAGGTAAGTCCGAAGGAGTTGGTCTCGAAAATCGTTTGTTTCAGGGATTCCACAATATTGCCGTTTATCGACTTGTTCACCAGTTGGTTTTCTGGATGTGTTATATTTATAAGCCTTGGTTTCATGGCAAAATCAGCAGGACTTAGCATTGATGAGGTGGTAAATCAAGGTTACTGTTTCTTATTAATATTTCACAGAAAATACGTTCAGAACATTATTTAGAATTATTTACAGAATGCTTCATCTGATCTCAATATCGTCTTTTTATAATTAACTCATACTACCTGAAAGCAAATTGAAACGTTCGAAAATTTTCATACGAATATAAGTTGATAATGAATCGGCATTACAGTGCAGTCTGACAATTAATATTGCAATAGCTTTTTGGTATCGATTTAACGACTTGAATATGAAAAATGATGCCTACATGGATTTGCAGAAGACTTCGGTATTCTGTTATAATTTAATATTAACTGATTTCATTAAAGTTCGAGTGTTCCGATTGGTTGAGAAACCTTTTTCATAGCTCCTTGAAAAAAAATGCCGGAACTACTTTCCCTGTCAAACATTGTGTTACGCCGCATTATTATGATATCATTTTTGCTGAAAATTAATTATGAAAAGTTGTTTTTGTTGTTCTTACATCTCATAATATCAAATTATAAGAAATGAATGTAACTTTTTTTCATGCAGGTATGAAAAAGGAAAATCTAATCACACTTTCGTATGAACCGCTTCGCGGATTCATACAGTGTGATTAGATTTTCTTTTTCATACCTGCATGAAATAAAATAAAATTGCATCCATTCCTTAAATGAATCTTCTTTTAGAAACGTTAAAGAGAGAGCAACGTGAACCCGGTCGAAATATACTAAGGTGTAAACATCCGTGGATCCATCATGGTCTCAAATGGCATTACAAGGTCGTTTTCATTTTTTTTTTATTTTACATAAAGAACTCATTAAACACACAGTTCTAGCTTATTATATATGAACTGTAAGTTATTTTACCTACAGGTCCAGGTATAGCATTTATGGTATATCCAGAGGCACTTTCACAACTACCATTACCGCAGTTATGGTCGGTTATATTCTTTCTGGCGCTAATGACAGTTGGTCTTGATAGTCAGGTATAGTGTCTATGTTTCTACAAAATCGTTGATGACACTTACATTAAAGAGAGGAGCAATCACAGTTGCTTTTATCACCGTTTCCATACATGTTTGTTCCACTATATGTTTCTTGTTTAAATGATAGTTGGTTTAGATAGTCTTGTTTGTGTATCTTTCCTGAAAGTCGCGTTGTTGAGCATTTTTATCATATCGTTTATCAAATCGGTATATCTAAAGAAGTTTAGTCAGCTATCTTTACCGAACTCTGGACCATTATTGTCTTCATTTTGGCTTGTCTTTACTGCCATATCGAAGGCATTCTTTACCCGACGTTAGTTCGCACATCTATTTGGTTGTTACATTGTATACTTAAGATCAATTAAACGAGGAAAACAGTCGTTCAAAAGGAACCGAAATTCTGATTGGCTATCAACTGAATCAATGAAAGGCAAATGATGTAATAATCGTCTTGTTAACATGTACGAGGGGTGTTTGTTGGTATTTGCATGATGGAGTGTGTAACAAATACGGACAAATTATACCCGCTTCAGGTAAGAAATTGTGCAATCATCTAGTTAGTACTTATTTCTGCGTCAATATTTAAGCATTCAATGTATGTTGCATGTACCGTGCTTTACTTATCTGTTTCCATAGATGCATATACAATATGAAACCTTTTGTACTTTTCCCAAACATTGATCCCAAACGACTAGAACAACCTTCTGATTCTTTTGTCGTTTTTCTAGTCAGTTGATTGATTTGTTTGGAAAAACTAAAACACATTGTAGATAGTGTATCACGTGATGTATAACAACTACGACAAAATTAGTCTCGCTCCATGTAAGACATTGTGCACTAACTCTTATTTTTGCTTCCATTTTCAAGCGGTTTGTTTACTGAGCTCTCTCCACAGGGTATGCAGTTACATGTACTAAGTTTTGGGAAAAAGCAACGATTTCAATTTCTTCAGATAGTGCATATCCAGATCGTGACTACAGCATTGATGGACCAGTTCCCGAAAATATTTCGTGGTAGAGAAATGACGTTGACTATTCTACTATGCGTGGTTGGACTTGTCCTTGGGATACCCTGTGTCACACAAGTAAGTGTGGTACAAAATCATTCTCTAGTGAAACTTTTTATTTGGGTACGATAAATCGCAGTTAAACGAGTTTTTGAAGTCCACATTATCCTTTTCAATTTGCATTATCAAGGAAAGCGACCATAGGCCGACGTCGTGTTTGATAAATTATGATTGCATTTTGTCGTAATGTGTGCCATCAATGACATTTTCAAACAATGAATATTTGACAAACAAAATAAATAGTTGGTGATTGAATGTTAAAAACCGATTAATATTTGTATAGAATATCCGTTTGTTTTTGCATTTAGTTCAAACGATTTGATATAGATTTTTTTTTTTTGTTTTGGGAGCGTTACATTAAGCCTTCTCATATTGTTCACGTCAATAAACTGTTGTGATCAAAGCTTTTGCAGACAGTATAGACTAAGATCATCTTGCACAGAATTGCTGTCTATTCATTATCTACACTGCCTGGGCATTTCTACTTCATTGTTGTGACAAAACTTGAGCTAATCTTACTGATATGTTTCTTAAATTGGAAGTTTCTTAAAAAAACTAAAGTCAGCGGGACAAACGTTAATGGCTGATGGGATGTGTTGAACTTTCAGGGCGGTGTTTACGTTCTACAAGTTATGGATTGGTATTTAGCAAGTATCGGTCTCATTTTGATGCCACTGTTTGAGGTAGTTGGACAAAGTTGGGGGTACGGTATGTATTGAAGTTTTCCATCTTTTCATCACTGTATAAAAGTTATTACTACATGTACACTATTGATCTATTAGTATTAGAGCAGTATAAATATTCTGAAGACACCGTACAAGCTGATATATAAAATCTACAATGATCTTATCTTCAATATGGAATTTTTTAAAATGCGCATACGTCTCATGGATTAAAAAAGGAAATCTGTGTAGGATTGTTCAACAAAAATTGGAAGAAAGAAAAGTCTAAAAGAACACCATGATAGTAATTTAGTGCTAAATGACTGCCCCCCCCCCCCCACCAAAAATACACACACACACACACAAAGAAAAAGGGTTATTGTGAAGCATGATTTTTGGCGTTAAGCCTACACATATTTGGACACATAATTGTCTATACAACCTGACTAATAAGGAATAATTTTCGCGCGTTCGTGTGCTAAAAATAGATTTCTGATGGGAAATCCCTCAACAACGTTTGCCGGGTACCAGTCTAATATTTTGTTTATCGGTCATGAATCGGACAATTTTTTCGTAACAGTGTTAGCGAAAAATTATTATTTTCAAGCGAGATATTAGTCGATCATAGATAATGCAGGCGGGAACAAAAAGTACGAAACATTATGCATATTCAACATGCAACATTGATTCCAGATACGGAGACAGGCCATAAATGACAAACGTTTTTTCCTGAGATTCCTCGGCAGCTTAACCAGAAAACACATCGAAAAGTCTGAAAGTAAAGTAGCTATGATCATGAAACTTCGCGGGTAGATAGATCTCACAAAGGAAAAGTGCAACGTACAAAAAGCATAACTCTACCTTGCTTGTTTTTTTGCCTCTGTTGTAGTGAAAGCCTGTGGGGTATCAACTCACATTCAGCGACAAATTCTAGTTTTTTTCTAGATTAATCCTTTCCCAAACAAGACCGGTTTTGACGTCCCCAACAGAAAATTCTTGGAAAAACATTGAGGCAAAAGAAGAAAATGATGATCGACCAAATTGGAAAGACCTGCACAGCAGACAAAATGAGTGTGAATTAGGCCTACTTCTTTGGATATTGATGATCATTCTACTTTTGCCTCGATATTTTCTCTGACATAGCCTTAAACACTAAAAGTATTCACATCCGTATTGTCATCTGCAGACTTTTTCAATTTGGCCCAATATGACATTTTGTCGTTTTGGAAAGGGTAAGCGAGTACGCACGAGCGGCACGACGAAGCTACGGCAGAACCGTATGTGTAAACATTACTTGTCAACTGGTTATATCATAGTTACTTATCTTAAAAAGTACACGACAGTGCAGCAACCTTCTCAACTCTGAATTATAATGTTTCTAAACAAATGATTACGGCAATCCAGCTCTTAGAACGTCATCTTCAGCGAGTTGAACGTGGAAAACTTTCGCGAGATTCACAGCCATATTTGTACGATAGAGGATTCCCAATCTATTTTTAGACCAGTGAGGCGTGACGATGACGTATTTGTTTAACGAAAAAACCGAATCCTATTTACTTTTCCTCCATACATACTCTTGATTTGATTTGTCGAGGTTTAATTCCGTTTTCGAATACATTGGTCATACCACGGCAGCTTGGGGCCAGTAACCGTGGTTTCCCAGCATCTTTCTTCCACGTGCACCGCCACAATATCCAAACTGAGCCTCAAGCTGCTCTCTCACATAGATGACTCAGACTCACCATGCTTTTGAACCTTGATTATTTCATATGTAGGTGTAGACCGTTTATGTGACGATATTGCGTTAATGCTGGGCCATAAGATCTCGCCAGTATGGAAATGGTTCTGGAAATACGTGACACCAGCAGGACTTCTGGTATGTGAAATACGAATATGGGAACCGTCACAATAAAAAGGCATTATTGGAAGCACGAAAAGCATAGACCTTAGTCAGGCTACACCCAATTTCATTTTTTGAAATGTAGAATGTTCCTCTTATCTTGCTATCTTGATATGTGTTCATTTTCTAAATACAACATCCGGTTGACCTTTGCTGAGTCCTGCCTTTTTTCTAAATTTGGATTCATTTGCTTCCAATAAGGTCAAATAAAGCGAACGGGTCACAAATTTCAAAGACAACAAAATAAGAATAAAGTCCCCCCAGCGACTAAATAGGGAGTCGACGTTCGATTTGAACCAATGTTCTTCCTATATTTGACTGTAATTTTCAAGAACAAGTATTTATCCATACCTAGTGATGCTATCATTCTGAAAATTTATTATATATACTGAGAGGCAAAAATAAGTATACACCTTAGTTATTCCACGTTTTCTGAATAAACGATTCATAATAGTATGAACGACTTTTAATCGCCTCCGAAAGTGGCCGTTTATTGATGAAACCTTCTCCGCCTAACCGTGTTTCGGTACGTTCTTCCGTTGCGAAGGTCTTTTTATAGCATACAGCGTCACCGAAAAAGGGGATAAATTCGATTAATTGATACAAGCATCGACAGTGACACAAACCCTACATTTATTAACGGATTTTTATAAAATTCTAACAGAAAGTTTCGAGTCACCTAAGAATATGCGTACATTGTTATTGTTTTTCCCTATCAAGATGCGTCATGGCAAAAGGGGGCTTGATGAAAATAACCTACCTGACTTAAATCCTTCTAAATTTATTGACGGATTTTGATAAAAATTTACGAAGAATGTTTCAAGACACGTGACTAAGTGTATATAGTGTCAAATTTCTTTCATATCATGCTGCGTCATAGGAAAATGGGCCATAATGCAAAAAAGTGGCTTTTTTGTCGATTTCTACCAGTCACAGAAAATTGGATTATAATGTTAGAGAAAATTTAACGTTGTGATTTGTTGTGGTAAACAATAAAGAAATCATACACGGTTTAACGGCAACATTTGATGCTCCACTAAGTCGCACGTGCAAAGTTTGCAAAATCGGCATGTAGCATAAGTATGGGTAGTCGAGCAATTTTATGTAAAATGTATCAACACTGTATTATTGGTTTTTATGTAGAAATCAAAAGTACAAAATTTTGAGTCGATATGATGGAAATTAAGAGAGATATTGACAAACAAAAAGTGTATACTTTCTTTTGCCTCTCAGTATATTTGTGTAAGATCACGACAATTGATAAAAGATTTTCCTTGCGGATTGTAACGCTGAGTATGAACTTACAGTTAGCCTAATATTTCTTTCACTAACTTGATAAAACTCGCGTACTTACAGCTTCAAACAAGCTGTATACTCGTATACGAGTTCTTAAAAGGAAAAGCGATTATCTTTCATTTTACAGTTGATATGGTTATTCAACATGGTAAAGCTACAGCCAGTAAGTTACGGTGACAAGATATTTCCAAGTTGGGCAATAGGAGTTGGCTGGGTCATTGCTGCAGTGCCGTTAGGACTGGTTGTAATACCTTCTATTATGCAGCTCGGGAGGGCAAAAGGTGCTTCTTTGGTGGAGGTAAGATTTGTTTATGTTGTTGTTATTGTTGTTATTGTTTTTGTGCTATCAATGTATCCCATTACCACACACTGACACGTTTTAACGTCCCAAAAGGTAAAAGCTTTATAAAATATTGTGGAAAATAAAGAAATTGCTTGTTACAAGCAATTTCTTCATTTACCTCAATTATTTAAACCCATAATTCAATTTTCATTCACTTGAAATTGTCGTCTGCAACAACTTTTAATTTTTACAAGTTTAGAATGTTGCCGTCTGGTAAGGGGTTAAGAGCAGGTCAAATGTACTGAGAGGCAAAAATAAGTATACACTCTAGTTCTTCCAGGTATTCTATGAAAACGATGTATATATTATTACGATTTCTAAACGCCACTGATGAAGGTCGTTTGTTTTATGTACACTTCTTCGCCTACCCGTCTATCTGTCCTTCCTTCCGTTGCGAAGGTTTTTCCTATCATACAGCGGCATCGAAAAGGGGGATTTAGGAAATAAAATAACACAATAATTCAGCTTGACACAAACCCTACATTTATGAACGGATTTGGATAAAATGTTCGCAGAAAGAGCCTAGTTACCTAGGACCATGCGTATATTGTTAGTGCTTTCCATATTATGATGCGTCATGGCAAAAGGGGGCTTGATGCAAACAAGTTATCTGACATTACTCATTCTAAATTTATAGACGGATTTTGATAACATTTGCAAAGGATGTTCCTATGCTACCTGAATAAGTGTATATTGTGTCACGTTTCTTTCGAATTACGCTGCGTCATAGAAAAATGGGTCTTAATGGCAAAAATGGGTATGTTGATCATTTTCTTCCAGCCACCGAGAATTGTGTAATGATGTTAGAGAGAATTTAACGTTGTGATTTGTTGTGATAATTGATAAAGAATTCCAATAAGGATTAACAGAAATATTTGATGCTCCACTAAGTCGCGCGTGCAAAATTTGCAAGATCGGCATGTAGCAAGAGTTTACGTAGCCAAGCAATTTCAGGTAAAATTTAACAACACTGCATTATTGGTCTATGAGTAGGAATAAATAGTGCAAATTTTTGAGTCGATATGATGGAAATTAAGCGAGATATCGAAAATCAAAAAGTGTATACTTTCTTTTGCCTCTCAGTATATTTCCAAATCGGCCTATACGGATAGGATGGTTCATTGCTGCAGTACCGTTACGCTTGGTTTCAGTACCCTCTAACGTACAGCTTGTGAAGGCGAAAGGTGCCTCTTTGGTGGAGGTAGGATTTAATTGTTGTTTTGCTTTCATTTTGTCTTTGCTATTATGGCCAACAATAACCGGTCACATATTACCAAATTGGGCTGTAGGGATTAAATGAATCATTGCTGCAGTGCCGCTAAGCTTGGTTGTACCTTCTATTATGCAGCTAGCGAGTGTGAAAGGTGCCTCTTTGCTGGAGGTAGGATTTAACCCTTTCCCAAACGACAAAATTTTAGGGTGATCAACTCCAAAAATGCCACAAAAGACAAAATGGATGTTATTTAATATAGGATTTGTGTAAAATATGTCACAGAAAACATTGAGGCAAAAGTAGAAACTGCTGGTTATCAGCAGTTTCTTCTTTTGTTTCAATGTTTCCCCAAGCATTTTCTATTAGGAACGTCGAAACCAGGTCTTGTTTGGGAAAGGGTTAATTGTTGTTTTGCTTTAATTTTTTCTTTGCTACTATGGTCAACAATAACTGGTCACATATTACCAATTTGGGCTGTAGGGATCTGATTATTCATTGCTGCAGTGCCGCTAAGCCTGGCTGTAGTACATTCTATTATGCAGCTTGTGAGGGCGAAATGTGCTTCTTTGGTGGAGGTAGGATTTAATTTTTGTTTTGCTTTCATTTTTTCTTTGCTATTATGGCCAACAATAACCGGTCACATATTACCAAGTTGGGCTATAGGGATTTGATAAATCATTGCTGCAGTGCCGCTAAGCTTGGTTGTAGTACCTTCTATCATGCAGATCGTGAGGGCGAAAGGTTCTTCTTTGGTGGAGGTAGGATTTAATTATTGTTTTGATTTCTTTTTGTCTTTGCTATTATGGCCAACAATAACCGGTCACATATTACCAAGTTTGGCTGTAGGGATTTGGTGTATCATTGCTGCAGTGCCGCTAAGCTTGGTTGTAGTACCTTCTTTTATGCAGCTTGTGATGGCGAAAGGTGTTTCTTTGATGCAGGTAGGATTTATTCCTTCTGGCTTGTTTTTTCTTTACTATTTGTTTTACCCATTTCAGGAATGTCTTCATTTCCCTCACTGTTTCCTACTGGAATATAGATTCCATTTACTTGAAATTGGCGTTTGCAACATCTTTTATCCCATCGTCTGAATAAGTATACCTACTTTCTAAATTGACTAGTAGGCCCAAGACTTAATATTTTATTGTATTTTTTCACTTTCTAGATTTATTTCATTCATTCCACCAATTATGAGAAACCAACAAACCCGTGCAATTTCACCCACATCTGCGCTACCATACATAACAAAGGTATATTTTGAGATTTTCTGGATTTTAAAAATCCTTCAATTCTCATTGCTTTAGCATATCGTTGGTGGGAAGTCGAAACCTCGTAACTCCAGCTTGAATAAGCTGTAGTTACGAGGTTTTGACTTCACACCGACGATATGTATATAGGCGAAGTTTAATAAGTGTATGACATCGAATTGTGGGTGTAATATCTTAACATTAGCTTGCGTAAAGGAAAATAGTAACCTGTTGATGTATATCCATTTACAGAAAATGAAAGCATCACTTATTCCCGACGAAGAATGGGGTCCTGCAGACGAGGACAAACGAGATTTGTATAAATCGAAGAACAAAGCTGAAACTATTAATCTCATGTAATGACTCCCCTTTGTATGACCTACTAAATGGGTAAAAAGTCTATACAGAGCGTGCACGCATAAAATATACGCGTCGACGCATAAAATTTACGCAAGCAGTTGAAAAAATATGGCGGTTAGAAACCTTTCCGTTTATACCATAAAATTAATGTATGAAACGAAGGATCTGATTGGTTAATCGATAAAAAACGCGTTGACGCGTATATTTGCGCGAGCAGTTGAAAATTTACGCATCGACGCATAAATTTTTAACTGCTCGCGTAAATTTTATGCGTGGACGCGTATATTTTATGCGTGCACGCTCTAAATAGGATTTTGACCCATTTTGTACGCCATAACACTGGCAATGATTTCATTGTCGACGAAAGCAAAGTTATTCCTTGCTAATTCTGGCACAGTGTACCCGTGTTAACAAATGAGTATAACGACACATGACCTTTGTCATCTTCAGCAGCTAAAGTTTTACTGTTTGGGAAAGGGTTAGATTTGCAGCATCTTGAATAAGGTTGTTTATAATTAGGTGATCGCACGTGTTTGTGGTTAAACGCGTACGATTTCATAATTAAATCGATTAAAGTAGACAATTTTATGCTCAGGGCAAATTATTAATGGTTTATTGTCAATATTATATATGTACAATTTTGTACGTGTACCTTGCTTTCACAAATGTTGGATTTTTATGGTCCTTTACCATTTTGAACAGTTTACATCACTGTTTGCTATAGCTAACGATAAAAGACCTGGTACAGTATCTCTGACTAAAGGTTTAACGTATACAACCCATCATTAGCACCAAAGAACCAGAGGCGAAATTTGAAAAGTGCCAGTAAATCCTAAACTGTGTTATATTTCCATTCCAAATACAAACATAAGCATTTTGAACGGTTTAGAATTTTGAATTAATGCATAATTATGGAAATATTTGACAAAAATGTTATAAATTACCTCCCTTGCATATGAATATAGAGTAAAAAGATATTTGTAAATTATTGAAGCATAATCTTGAAATCCGGCACGGTGAATCAACTTATATGAAGTGTATTTAGAAGAGTGTGTAATTTGATGCATGTCCATCAAGTGGAGGAAAGTGGAGTTTTTAATGATAGGTCATATACCTTAGAGTGACATTTAACATTTATTTGTACATAAATTTTACTTTTATTTTATCTGAAAAAACATGTTTTCTTATGAAATTTCTGAAAATTTCAAGCCAAAGTATTGAACCGTTTACGAGAAATATATATTTTTGTGCTAAACTTTAACAAATTGTTGTGGACAAATTGTTATAGATTTTGTCATTTCTGTCTCAACTTTAAAGGCGTATTTTTCGCTTATAATAAACAACAACTTCAAAAAACTGATAACATTTCTACGCATTAGAATAAACAATCTTTGCATCAAGACATACTTTTAAAAAATGAAATAAATGTGAAATGTCTCTTTAAGATGCTCTGTCAAGTCATTTTTCGTGAGCTGTATCTGTCTAATACCAAATAATTCTTTGTTTCGCCTTCCATATCGTCTAGAAACACTTTTTTGAAAACATCGAGGAGAATGCTGAAATTTGGCGATAAACAATATTTCGTCGTTTTTGTTTGCTTGTTTAAACTGCAGTTACGAGATTTTAGTTGAAAAACAGCAATCATCCTTTAAATTCAACCAATCCCAGACTCTGTTATAGCCTAGAAGCCGGGATCAGTAAAAATGCACCAATATGAGTTAAGAACAACATCGATTTTGATTCGTTATGTTATCTACAAGTTTCTTAATGACCTGTAGCAAATATTAAGGCCCGGTCACATACGATTCCGTGTCGATACCACGTCCATATCACGTCCAAAACTATACTGCATGGATCTCCTATGTTAGACATGCTCCGGTCGTAATGTTGCGGAATGGTGCATATGACCAGAGGTGCGTTCTTTAGAGCGATATTTTTAAAGATTTCTTAAGGTGTTTTGGATAAAGCGTTTTTAAGACCGAGACTTTCACCGAGCTGTTCCAAATGATCTATGTTTATACAAATGACGTCATTATGACGTCATTTGTATAAATTATCGAGCAATCGGAACACCGCGGTTTATGAATTATGGACTGTGCGGAACAACTCGATCATCTATTTTATATTGTTTGTACATAGTTGACCGAGGGGTTTCGCACGAAGTATATGGTGAATAGCGCCTCCCATTAAGTGTCTTAAAATCTTGCTCTAAAGAACGCTTTTTCCTAAAATATCTTAAGAAATCTCAAGATATCTGAAGAAATCTCGCTCTAAAGAACGCACCTCAGGCCTTTAGTTACATCAAACAGCGTGGGTCAAGATCAGACTAAACATAGTCACAAGCTGGCCAGAAAGTATTTCTCTCAAATGCTTTCCACTTTCAGATCCCGGCCCATGTTTACAGGTGTTATTATGTGCGATTAAGTTTGCAATTTACAATTATTCTTAAGGCAGTCCACCCCTAATGAGCGCGACGTCGGAATTATTGGGGCGAAGTCAAAAAACATTCGGCGGTGGAACTTTCCACTACCGAATGTTTACGAACGCGCCCGAATAGGTTCGGATACGTAACGACGCCGCTCGAAAAAAAATCGAATCTAAAAATGGCCAAATTACGTGTATTCTACTTTAATTTGTAACTTTCCAATAATAAAAATATAAATCTTTGAATGGGATAAGAAGTCTTTTTCTTACCAAATTATCATCTTACGCAGGTAACGCTTCCAGTTTATTTTTGATTTATGGTATCATTAGATACAAAATTCTTCGTGAATATTGGGCGTCTTCCGGATATCCTTGTCAATTTCCGCTGTCAAGGGAGGTGGAATTGAACGAAGTGGTAATTATCTTTAAAATTATATATTGATTGGCGAAATGCATTTAAATAATGCTTCGATGGCTCTAAAAGATAAAAGGATTAGAAAAAAATACAGAAGAGACGAACATTTGTGATAACTCTCAATTGTTTACTTTTGTCTGAAAGTTTTCCGTTCTATGACGTTCAGATTATATGTGATCTATCACACTAAAAGGAGCATAACGTGAAGCCCATTAGACCAAAAGTTGAAAAAGGGACAAGAGCCACCAGGGGTTAACCGGATAATTTGGAAAAAAGAAAACATTGTAAGATAGAGAAAAGTTCTTGATTTTATAAATTAGGGTGAAAGTTTCTATCCAATTCAGCCTGCGCCGTCCGTGCAGATTGACTATTGTCGATATTTTTCACCTTTACATATTTTACATATACAATGTACATAGACACATATCTTTTCTTAAATATACTTTCTACTTGTTCACTAACATAAGGTATTTTTAAATTAGAAGGGATTATGTCTATCAGAGTGGAATCCATGTCCATTTTTGAGACGGATTTCCATTGCATTTTGCAACAGCGACTCTGTACCTTGAAATCGCCGTCAAGCACAACCCCGTTTCGTTGTACACATACGTTTTATCGGCCTTATACAACCACGTTGCATCGCCGTTCGTCCGTATGTTCGGCTGATTCCAAAGCTCCAAGTCTGTATTTGTCGAATTATGAACATCCTTCATACGTAACAGCCTTCCACTCATTGTTCGAAGCTCGGAATATTCCGTATAGATATAATACCGCGTGATCTCACCATTACAATAACCCATATTTAACTCATGGGTATTATAGTCTTGTGATAGACATGTCTTTGTACGTTCATTCTTAAGTGACCCACTTTCTTTCGGATTTTCTGGATAATACATATTAGAAAACGTCCTCACTGTTTTGATATAGTCGCTGAACGTTTTACAGTTATTGTCCTTTCTAATGCGATGCCTGTCTGCGAGGAAGCCTGTGTTCACGTGTTTGTTTTTCTTTACGAGATATGTGAAATTTTTGAATGGTGGGTCCATCCATACTTCCGTCATTCTGGCCTTGTTTTTCTCGTGCTCTCTGCCGTATTTACCGGCTCGCCATGGGGTACTCCTGCAATGGGAAAGAATTTTGTGCTATAAATTGACTGGGTTTAATGTTATGTTTTGATAAACCGTCGGTGTTGTTATAAAATCAAGCCGTAGGTACGGAATTTTTGTAACAACACCCATGAAATACTATTTGTTTGTCCGAAATTACGTCACTGTTTACTTGATAAAATCGTTCCCTATTGGAAACAATTTAATCATATAAACAGTAACGTAGAGTCGGACAAATACCCACACGTGACTTGGGCGATAGAAATGAACGGGAATTATGTAACACAAAAATTAAGGCTCCCGAACTGTAATGGCAATATTTGGTACACACACTTCTAGCTTATAGATCTCTTTGAAAGTTGGATATGTTGTAGACATTGATAAATAAAAATATTTTACCATCTTACTTTTGGAATTTGTAAATCCAAAGGGAGATAACTGGCTTTAAAGTTTGCATTGTTGTCAATGAGAAAATATCTTTTTTGTCGATATTTTCAAAATCAGGCATTTTTTTTAATTATTTAAATGGTAGAAAGTCGCTCCATAACATACAATAAAATAGTTTGTTTACCACACAAATCTTGTGAACTGATTTTTTCGTGAGTCAAGGGCAGATAATCCACTAAAATTTATATCAGAAGAGGAGATAATGCTTTGTTTTCAAGTTAGAATTTTCTACTGATTATTTACCATTCATATCATAACATTCTATTTGAATTTTGCCATACATATAATTGATACATGATATTAAACACTATCAGGCATATTTGTAGTGCAGCGTAATCATTATAAAGTTACAGCCATTACAGTTCCGGAACCTTAAGAAAAGAAACTATTCAATTATTCATAAAAACGTAGTATAATCCTTAATCTCATATACCCTGAATGTCCCATTTTATTTACTGATGTACGCTTAATAATGTGCATTTAGATATGAGCTGACATATACCTTTAATTAAGTCAATTTATTTCAAGATGAGTCAAGATCAGCGTATTCATATATAAACAGGCTAGTGTTAGATATTCCAAGTGTGATATTCACCAACCTGAGTCATTCCTAGTTTACCGTTTAAATTACACAACAACCAATTCGATTGACCGAGGCATACGTTTCATCCAATTAAATGGCTTTTAATGTAATCTGGATTTGACAGAAGTTGTGTCGAATCATCAAGTGCTAAAAGTCCCACTTTTTAACATGAATGATGTTTCAACGCCCGTGATAGAAATAAATAGATTTCCAATACATTTTACTAATAGGCAAATGTAAGCAAGACTGTTCGTTTTTTAAGGTATGCAACCCATCAACCCATCATTAGCACTAAAGAGCCAGATGCGAAATTTGGAACTGCCACTATATTCCTGAATTGTGTTACATTTCTATTCCAAAATACAAACATAAGCATTTTTAACGGTTTAGAATTTTGAATTGATGCTAGCGCCTTGTCACCGAAAAAGTGTTATAGGTCAACCAGTTCTTGACTTAGAGCACGGAAATGGATTTTAAACAAAGTCCGATTGTGACCTTGACCTTTGGCTTTGGTGACCCAAAAACAATAGGGCACCTCCTTTGGTCATGGGCAACAACTGTGTAAAGTTTCACGATCCTAGGTCAACCGGTTCTTGACTTAGAGCACGGAAACGGATTTTGATCAAAGTCCGATTGTTACCATGACCTTTGACTTCGGTGACCAAAAAACTAAAGGTCACCTCCTCGGGCCATGGGCAACAACTGTGTAAAGTTTCATGATCCTAGGACAACCTGTTCTTGACTTAGAGCACGGAAACGGATTTTAATCAAAGTCCGATTGTTACCTTGACATTTGACTTTGGTGATCCAAAAACAATAGGGCACCTCCTTGGGCCATGGGCAACAACGGAATAAAGTTTCATGATCCTAGGTCATCTGGTTCATGACTTAGAGTGAGGAAATGGATTTTAAACAAAGTCCGAATGTGACCTTGACCTTTGACCTTATTGACTCTGAAACACTAGGGCACCTCCTTGGATCATGGGCAACAACTGTGTAACGTTTCATGATCCTAGGTCAAATGGTGTCTGAGTAAGAGCAAGGAAACAGAAAAAAGTCTATGGACGGATGGACAGACAGACAGACATGGTGAAACCAATATACCCCCTCTACTTCGTAGGTGGGGGAATAATTACCTCCCTTGCATATGAATATAGAGTAAAAAATAATTGTGAATTGTTTTCTTCTTGATGCAAAATCTTGAAATCAGGCACAGTGAATTAACTTATTTGAAGTGTATTTACAAGTACATGTATGTGTAATTTGATGGGTTTCGTATGGCTAGAAAATTGGTGTTTTTAATGATGTCCTGTAAACGTTAAAGCTGCTGCAGAAGAAAACTTGTTTGACATTAATATAACTGTATTTATGCAAGAAAAGTAGGCCTACAGATACCGCTTGGACAAATATGGAAATGCTGGTTATAAACATTTTTCTGTTTTAATTTTACATTATCTCTGGCTTTTTCAATTTACGTTTTCCACCCATCCTACCGAACAAACCGATTCCGCATTCATCTTTAGCGTTTTCGGTGACAAAGAAATCGAAATCTGTTGTAGATCTATGCCTACGTTTTTGTTATCTAACGAAGGACATGTTCGAAAGAGGGTTCATAGGGATATTCACAAACCTGTCTTATTCTAAGTAAAGTTTTAAAATTACAAAACAACCCATCCGACTGGTCGAGGTAAACGTCTCGACCAATCAGATGGCTTGAAACGTAATTTGAATTTAGACTATAAAGTTAGAAAGGGTCTCTTTCCAACAAAACTATTCGTAGCTACAGCTTAACACAAGGTGCAGTTACGAGGTTTTGTTAAAAAGCGACAAAATATTGATGAATACGGCCCTAGATCCAGTTATACCAACCTGTACATATGTGCTGCCTTAGAGCACGGGAGCATCTCAACCCGGCCTCCACACATCCAAACTTTGAGAGTCATCTCAATCTGTTCATAACCCCAAACTTCCATACCCGTATCAAACCCGCCTAGTTGATTATAAAACTCCTTCTTCATAACAGTTGCCATTCCCTGATACAACGCGAACGGTCTTGCTTCTGTCTCATCTTTAAGTGTGGCTAAATATTCCGGACTATATTTCACCCATTGGTCGTTTAGAACCAACAAATCAAAGGCCAAAAATGTATGGATTCCTGTTCTTCTTATTTCAAACGTTTGACGATCGATGTTATTCATCTGTGGGAAGACCAGTGATTTAGGGTGTGTTGTCAGGCGGTAGATCAGGGGTTCTAGCCATCCCGGTGACACCTCCATGTGGCCGTCCAGGATCACGAAATAGTCCGCGATACTCGCTTCTATACCGCTATGACGTGCGTGCATCAAACCGCGGGAAACGTTATGACGTAGCAGCCGGAACTTGTCCACGTTGTTCACGTGAAAATTAACGACCATTTGGAGTATAGGATCCTCCGAGCCGTCATCAATAAAGATAATCTCCTTTATAAGTTTATCTGGTGTTGTTTCTAAAACACTATATGCCGTACGTAACACAATACTGGGTAGTTCATCCCTGTATATAATTATCACGCTGACTGGGGGAAGATCATCCGGGTACGTAATGTTTCTACATACGGCAGGTCGAAGGTCACGAACTTTACGGTGTATACTGATGACGTCACTGACAAAAGTACTAAAACTATACAATTCGTCAATGTCCTTCCTACCTCGTTGATCTAGATCAGACGTATTGACTTTAGCGCCACCCTCACCCGGACCGTATCGTGAATAAGCCATTTTATGATTTGATGTACTTTCTGTATTTCTTTTTACATTATTTTCTTCTTTCGACTGTCCATCTACACAAATGTTTATATCCATTTTACTGTGGAAACATTGCAGCGAGAAATTGTGTAAAGTTTGCATAGTTAGAACTACGATAATAACGTATAGTGCAAGAAACAGAGGCATTAACTGTTTAATAGTAAGTCTTGAATCCATAATTAGTCACTTAGTTATTGAAAAATATTTAAGTGGTACCTGACATCCGTAGCGATAAAAATCCTAACAGTTTGCATTTTGATGAAATTGAAACTTTCATTATATATGGTAATGAATATCAATAATATCTATAATCAATATAATTTGAAACATAAAATAATGAATGTATGCTGGAAGGCAAACTGAAATATAAACCCATTACAATGAGGCAAAGTTTTAGATTTGTCAAAATTTAAAGAAAGTGCAGACGACAATTTCAAGTGAATTAAAGTTAACATTGTTCTGTCTTTCTAAGTAGGAACATTTGCGGAAAATGTAGACATTGCTTGTCACAAACAATATCTTCATTTCCAACAAAGTTTTCCAAATGCTTTCACTTGCGAGGTGTCAGAAAGCGTGGTTGTGAGGAAATGGGTTTAATTAATATTTTTCTGGGCTATGCTTTGTCATAAGGAATATCTTAATTTGCAAATGATTTCTCTTTGGCATGTCAGAAAGAGTGATTGTGAAAGAATGACTTAAATTGATGTTTTCTGAACTATGCCCGAGGTTCGTTTTACGTCTATGCAAAAACTTTATCGTTGTGCACATTGTACGTAATCGTATGACGCGGCGTTTTAACGCGACATACATGTATCCGGAGCTTCACTCCGTGTTTTTCTGCGTTTCAATAAGGAACGATTTAATAAAGTTAACAATGACGTATTTTCGGACAAACAAAGGTATTTCATAGTTGTTGTTTTAAAGTCTCGTAACCAAGCCGTACTAACAAGATTCTATCAAACACAGAAAATTTATCAATACATGACGGGTAACTTAGTCTATTTTGTACAAAATTCATTGCTATTTGGAATATTTAATCACTTTGGAGATCATTGAAGTACGATCATAAACAAAATGTATATATTAGACAATGCTGAGAAATCGCTAGACTTTTCATTCAAAAGATTATAAATATTATTTTGATAAACCATTTCCTTAATCATTTTAAATTGCATTGGTGAGGACGGCACCAGAAGGTCCATTCAATAATCTCTAGAACCCTTTGGTATAAAAATGTAAAAAATTATATATATAGGGGAACAAAAAGATGTATCTCAACAAGGTTTCGATCATTGGACCTCTAAAGTTAAAGACGAACGCTGTACCACTTAGCTAATCAGACATATGGTAGCATTAATACCCAAATTGTCACAATATCGTTTACATGTTCATAATTTAAAACCGCTTTATTTCGGATTAATTAGCGTGATGGTCGTGTAAAACTGCTACTGCTAGTGTTTAAGTTATACCAAAAACTATCTACTCTTCTAATGACCCTTCTTTGCTCACAAAGTTAAAAAAAAAACTGTGTTCTTTATCTTTGTAGTGAAATCACCCCAGTGGGCGTCGCCATTGTTGGAGTGTTCCTGACCCAATAACGCAGTATTAGGGGCAGGTATACCAGACTAGGCTTACTATCGTAATATAGCTAATCCTACTGCACTCCGTGTCCATATAAGCTAACAATCTAACATGAAAAAAAAGACATCGATCGTTATAAAATTTAACAAATTGTTTCGCCCTTACAAGAAACAACGATGGACCAAAAAGGACTTTGGCCCTATATGTAGAGTGATAATTCTATTTTTAATTGGACGTCCGAAAGGACGTACAATTCTTATAACCACTTTTGGACAGGCGAAATGGGTTTTCATTACCAAAAAACCCTTTCTCAGACTCAATTGCCAGTTGACCAAAATTCAAAATAGATTTTGCGACCATACAGGAAAACTGTCGTATCTTTTCCTACTTTCTATGTGTTCTTTAACAAATACTATAAGATTCATTGGCCGATTCAATTCATGCCACGTCTTAACCAACTTTACGATCTTTTTTCGATTTAATCATTTTCTTGTAGTTTTTTGACTTTCGTAATATTTGTTGTGTAAAGGGTAAGATCTTTAGAAAGCGATACATGCATACACTATGGTTATAATGTAAACAGACACCCTATATCATCATCAGCAGCGATAGCTCAAACGGGAAAGGATTAACCTCGCAACCTTTTTTCAGTTTGAAATTTGGAACGCCGTTGGTTCAAAACCAGTTCGGATTATTTCTTCTGTAAAACGTTTGTTAAAACGTTTGTTTTTCTTGATGTGTTTACTGAAAACACACATTTTAGAATGATTACCCAATTTAATGCACGTATTGTGTATGATAGGCTCCTTTTCTTTGATCATTGTTGTTTAAGTCTTTGGCATATTTAAAGGAACGGGGTTTCCACGAGACGTACTTTGGAACCAGGGTTTTGAAATTGATTATCGGGGAGTGAGTTCATTTCGCAACTCGGGTTCGACTCCATGACAAATCGGGGTTCCATCTGAACAGCCTCAGATGAGACACTAGTGAAATCCACCTATTCAGAAAAATAGTTGCTCTTACGAGTTTTTTTTTTTCTCCAGCATCTGTATCACTGATATTCGACAGTATCATGACCTATTTACATACTGATCGATGATCATGACAACAATGATTATTACTAGTATAAGACTAAGTGACAGCGATCTGTATTTATTTCGTTTAAGTGACCCGTTTACGTGTATTGAGCTAAGAAGATGAAGCAATGGGTCTGCAACAGATGGTACCTGGATGATCTTATGAATATGTGTACAGATAGGGACATTGCTATTCTCAAATTTTCGTTGATAATGATATAAAGATTTAAATTGCTTAATGTACTCCACTGCCATTTTCCCGACGGCACGTTCCCAATTTCTTCTTTTTATGCACATCTGTAGATGTAAGGATGCTGCGGTAGTACTTGTATGAGGAATCCATGGTTAGGTGCTCCAATTCATCTGGTATTTTGTTTCAGGAAAAGTATGTATTGAATTTGTTTTGTAACCACAACCAGGGAAAACTGCTACCGTGTTTTATTTCTTTTTTTACTCTAAACAGGAATAAAAATCAAAGTGCTTGGAGCACTATATTTAGACGCCTCTCATTGATTAAGCGGAATTGAATGTAAATGATCGTCGTTTCATTACTTTATTTCGTTGAATTTGTGTTAAGATCGATTCTAAATCACTGCGGTCGTTTTTTCGCCAACGATGGTGGAGATAGAAGTCGAACAAGAGTGCCATGGTCACAATATACGCCGCCACTTATAAAACTTGAGACAAAAAAATACATTGACAAGGATTTATAAATATTCACACAAAAACCTGTAAAAAGTTGTGTTCACAAAAAGGTTTTTATAAATATCCAGTCAAAAACCTGGAAGGAATTGCGTCACGAGACTGAAATATCATTAAGCCCTAGAGACTAAGATTGAAGGGGGCATAACTCAGGCAAAAATCAATGAACCATAAAATCCTTACTTCATGCACATCTACCAATTAAGGTAATAACATCAACCAAGTTTCAAAAGGATCCAGTCAGAATCTTAGAAGAAGTTGTGTTGACAAGGCTGTAATTTCAATCAGCCCCAGAGACTAAGTTTTAAGGGGGCATAACTCTAGAAAAAATCAATGAACCATAAAATCCTTCCTTCATGCACATCTACCAATTGAGGTGATTGACCAAGTGTCATTAATATCCAGCCATAAACGTAGGAGGACTTGCGTTGACAAGGCTGAAATTTCAATAAGCCCCAGAGACTAAGTTTTAAGGGGGCATAACTCTAGCAAAAATCAATGAACCATAAAATCCTTCCTTCATGCACATCTACCAATTGAGGTGATAACATTGACCAAGTTTCATTAAGATCTAGCCAGAAACTTAGGAGGAGTTGATTTGACAAGGCTGCAATTTAAATAAGCCTCAGATACTAAGTTTTTAAGGGGCATAACTCAGGCAAAAATCAACGAACCATGAAATCCTTCCTTCAAGCACATCTACCAATTGAGTTGATAACATTGACCAAGTTTCATTAAGATCCAGCTAGAAACTTAGGAGAAGTTGCGTTGACAAGGCTGCAATTTCAATAAGCCACAGAGATTAAGTTTTTAAGGGGCATAACTCAGGCAAAAATCAACGAACCATAAAAAAATCTTCCTTCATGCACATCTTCCAATTGAGGTGATAACATTGACCAAGTTTCAAGAAGATCCAGCCAGAAACTTAGGAGGAGTTGCGTTGACAAGAAAAGTGGACGGACGTACGGACGGATGGACGGACGGACAGACGGAGAAGATGATGCCAATATACGTCCGCCTCCGGCGGCGTATAAAAAAAGATGATTAAAAAGAGCAATGTCTGAGTAGAATTCGAACCCAGGGCCTTCCGGATATAACATGTGTAAAGAGTACAAGGTGAGTGCTCTGCTAAGTGAGCTATCGCGGCTTTCATTTTTGTAGCGCGTTTGCTTACATTTTGAATAAATTGCTTTGTAGCGTACTTTATAAAATCAATGAAAAGTATAACTGACGACAATACTCATAGTAAACCGAAATAAGAAGACAAAAGTGCTAATCGCATGGCCTTAATTGAATTTGGTAATCAAACTAATAGTGATTATTCATAGAGACAAATCAGTTGTCTTGAAACGGCAATCAAATCAATTTGAAGCCTGAGAAGGGTTTTCTGGTATTAAAGCCGATTTCGTATGTCCGAAACCGATCTTATAGAATTAAACACAGAAGAATGAATAAAATATCTTTCGTTCATGTACAATCCCGCTCAATCAATCAGAGACGTCCAATTACAGTGCTCTCAGCACTTTGATTTATGTTGGGTTACAAAACTGAAATCCCGTGTTACAAGCCAGAAAACGTGATATATCGTGGTTTTTGATACAGGATTACGTTTGATATGCGGTTCAGCAAAAGTCGGTTGATTAGATACTCATATGATAGAAAATGCTCGATTTTCATTATTTATTTAGTCGGGGCAATGCGTAAATTACACCAGGCCAAATGTGTGGCATTTTGGCGTATAGATCTAGATTGAATTTCAATGGGCCAAATAAGGAAAAAGACAGACTTAATTTCTTATCGTTCATGTTATAAAGATACACATAAAAGATCTATCTTCGTTTCTTGTTGATGTTCCAATACCGATGTTCATTTTCCAACAGGATGACCGCCGCCATGATGGCCATTATCGTGACGACAGTGACATCTCGAAGTGCTTTTTTCGCATTCGTATCCATGGTGACAGTTTGGAATATTTGCGTTTCTGCATTCGTCGTTATCGTGGCAGTCTTGCGTTTCTGAAATAATGATACAGTGTATTTAAGAGCGAGATTCTGGACGAGGTATTCCGGATGCTCCAAACAATGTGACGTCATTTGTATAAAGCATAGATCATTCAGAATACCACCGTTTCAATTAACGGAACATTCGGAACAACTTTGTTTTGGTGGCATTCGTATCAACAGTGACAATTCGGCAGATTAGCGTTCCTACATTTATTTTCTATTATTGCAGGCTTGTGAATCTAAAATATTGATTCAGCGTTTTGAAGAGGGAAAATCTATTCGAGGTAATTCGGATGTCCCATGTTTTATAACGGTGACGTCTTTGCGACATCATTTGTTTAAAGCATGACGTACTAGGAACGCCATCAACTTTACAAAGTTTGGAGTTTTCAGAATAACTCGGTTATGTCGAAACATACGAGGGGCGTTCATTAAAGATTTCCCCTAACCTACTTCCAATAAAGATAGAGAATTGAAACTTGGCAGAAATATTAATCTTTCTCTACATGGCCTCTAGCCAGAGAGACATACTTCTGCCATCGTTTAATGCAGTTTTGGAGACCTGTTCTGTAGAACACCATAGATTGTGCCCGAAACCTTGCATTGACTTTATGGTGGCATCATCAATGACAAACTGTGGGCGCCCAGGATTCGGGCTGTTTCCACCGACTTACGTCCACACCTGAACTGAGTACACCAGTGTTTGACTAAGTCATATGATGGGACATCATCCCCGTAACTTCTTCCATGTCATAAAATTCCTCCTTTAGAGTGCGACCTGTCAAAAACAGGAATCTGATGACTGCTTGCTCCATCACGCTACCTTACTTAACTTCAGCGCACGGAAATGAGAAACAAATTACATTTCAGAGCTGCAAATTTTCATGTGACCTATAGAGGTATACGGTAATGTATGTGCACAATTTCAACTGCCTACCTCAACTGAAAGTAGGTCAGGGGAAATCTTTAATGAACGCCCCTCGTAATTATGCCTCCATAAAGGCCGTTGTCGTGACGACAGTGACATTTAAAACTGGTCTCAAACCGGTCATTTTTTTTAAAACAGATCTAATTCAAAAGAATTATTATAAAGATGCCGTAAATGTATTGTAACGCACGTTATTCTAACTTTTTTCAACAAAAAAAATCGTAACTGTAGCTTGTTTTAAGCTGCTGATTCGAGGTTTTTGAAATGATTCGGACGACTTACTGTGTACACAGGTGCATTGGTCTTTTATGCAGCCTACTTCAAAGTCATTCTCCGCGCAGATCACGTGGGTGCAGTTTGTGCTAATGAAACCTTGGTCGCACATTTCAGTAAATACGACAGCTGTGAAAAGAAACAGTGATTGGTTATACAAACAAAAATAAATAAATGAAATATAATCTGTGACCCATCACGCTATAAGGTAGGTAATAGGAATTGTGAAAAATATCGACCCTAGTCAGTCTGCGCAGTCCGCGCATCCAGACTAGGGCCGACACTTTTCACTTTGATGTAATTTTCTTAATCCGGAATGTTTTGCCTATCATATATGGTGCCAGTCTATGGTTTTGCTAGAATATTCGCATTGGCCATGGTCAAAAAATAAAATATTAGAAAAATGTCACTTTTAAGTACGATATTGAAGGTAAGAATATGTACTCATCCTTCAAATGGCTCCATATTGTGAAATAGAGACATTTTGCAAATAAGCTAACAAGAGTGCCATGGTCACAATATACGCCACCACTTATAAAACTTGAGACAAAAAAAAATGACATTGACAAGGATTTATAAATATTCACACAAAAACCTGTAAAAAGTTGTGTTCGCAAAAAGGGTTTTATAAATATCCAGTCAAAAACCTGGAAGGAATTGCGTTCATGAGGCTGAAATATCATTAAGCCCCAGAGACTAAGGTTGAAGGGGGCATAACTCTGGCAAAAATCAATGTACCATAAAATCCTTAATTCATGCACATCTACCAATTAAGGTAATAACATCCACCAAGTTTCATTAGGATTCAGTCAGAATCTTAGAAGAAGTTGTGTTGTCAAGGCTGCAATTTCAATCAGCCCCAGAGACTAAGTTTTAAGGGGGCATAACTCTGGAAAAAATCAATGAACCATAAAATTCTTCCTACATGCACATCTACTAATTGAGGTGATAACATTGACCAATTGTCATTAATATCCAGCCATAAACTTAGGAGGAGTTGCGTTGACAAGGCTGCAATTTCAATAAGCCCCAGAGACTAAGTTTTAAGGGGGCATAACTGGCAAAAATCAATGAACCATAAAATCCTTCCTTCAAGCACATCTACCAATTGAGGTGATAACATTGACCAAGTTTCATTAAGATCTAGCCAGAAACTTAGGAGGAGTTGCGTTGACAAGGCTGCAACTTCAATAAGCCCCAGAGACTAAGTTTTTAAGGGGCATAACTCAGGCAAAAATCAACGAACTATAAAATCCTTCCTTCATGCACATCTACCAATTGAGGTGATAACATTGACCAAGTTTCAAGAAGATCCAGCCAGAAACTTAGGAGGAGTTGCGTTGACAAGAAAAGTGGACGTACGTACGGACGGACGGATGGACGGACAGACGGATGGACGGACGGACAGACGGAGAAGATGACGCCAATATACGTCCGCCTCCGGCGGCGTATAAAAAGTAGGTTAGCTCTCACAGATTGTTATCAGTTTTCGTGTGACCAGATTTGCAAAGTGGCGGAATTGCCGGGTTTTGTCGCTTATGCGGGCTATTTTTGAAAGGTAGGAATGTGGGCCAAGATAGTGGAAAAAGTAGCTGGATACATGGTATTTTTTATTGCATTGGCTGACTTTATATTGATTTAGCTGTACAGAGAGCAAGTTTTTAGGGGACTGTCATTTCCAATTTGGCCTTTGCTGCAACTCATGTGGAGCTCAAAATAGACCATTTTCGGCCAGTTCTGTCGATGAGGCCGCATATCCATAAAGCTTCACATTTGTCACTTTTATAGGGTACAACTATGTTTTTTTTTGTTGTTTTTTTTTTTAATTAGATAATTTTACATCCTACTCTGACAAAGAACATGTTTATTCTATTGCATAATAGTGTTTTGATAGAATACAGTCTTCGATAACATTACACGACAGCCGACAACTAAGTATGGAGGGGAAAACCGTGGACTGAGACCTATGTTTATTTTTTGCATACAGTAGCATGGTTGACCTGAGCTTAATCTGACAAGTTTGTCAAAATTTGGATGTTTGGAGTTCGGATAAGGTCCCTTTTAGCGTGACGGGTCACATATATCAAATTAGGCGTTTTTTAGGTTATAGGTAAATTTAGTTGACTTTTTGCAGCTCTGTTCGAAATTGTTCCACTGTTTTTATCCATTTTCTTCCACATTACAAGCTTTTATAGGCATTAAAGAGTGCGTCCATCTGAAGCAAACTAGCCACTATGCTTCTGTCGCTCCGCTTCCCGTCGTCGCTAACGCTATATGATAAATTCGTATCAGACAGTGAAATGTAACATCTGAATACAATAACAAAGATAAAAACTGGAAATTACCGAAAAATGTGTGTCATCTATCTTCAAAACATCAACTTAATGTAAACAAAATAAAATTGCTAAAAAGGTAAATTACCAAAAAGAGCTTTATGTCGTTATTTCAGGTATGCGCATAAAGTTGCGCAGTAACAATTCGTTCATCTGTCATCAAGTGAACTTAACTAATTATATAAGCCATAATCAACATTCCCGTTCGTACACAAGAAGCGTTTTCCGTCTTACTTTATCAGAAATATTCAAAATATGCTTTTTTATATCCTATCTGAAATATATCGTCGCTACATGTATATAATATATCGTCACACTAAGTTCTCGAAGGCAACAAATGGTATTGACTTACAGTTACATGTAGAGTGTATATTGACGATTTCCGATTATCGAAAAATGTTACATTTCACATATATAAATGCTTTGGGAAACATCGAGGAAAAAGAAGAACATTCTGATAATCAGATAGTAGTTAGAACAATAGAAAATACTGAATATCAGAATTTTCTCCTTTCGCTAAACTGTTTTCTGTGCTACATGTACAAAGTGTAAGCCTACACTAATTATTTCTTCACTAAATCCCTGTTTTCGTCAACATTAGCTTTCAAATCGGACAATAGAGAACGATTCTATCCAGTAAGCGGTGACGTTATTTCGGACAAACAATAGAGAGTTTATAACGATACCGACTGTTCATCGAAACATAACGATAAACCCAGTTTATTTTAGCATTTTGCCATTGTAAAAAGGATCGCTTTTGGGAAAGGATGAAGGCTTACCTATGATTCCGCTCAATGCAGCCAAACACAATACAGCCTTCATTTTCTCTTTATGGTTATGTCGACGTGTGGTATATAGGGCGTTTGATAGTCCTATTTATATAAATCAGCGTAACCTTATCGTGGCATAAATCAAGAATCATATTACGTCGCTTTGCAACTTAAACATCGTATCTACAGCTTTAGACAAGCTGTAGATATGAGGTTTTAGTTGAAAAGCTGCTAGATTTAATGCATTTGTCTTTATCTTGAGTTGAAAACGTGACCAGATTTTGACATTTGACAAAAGTGACGTTGATTCTTATCAAGCGAGCCTTTGTACTTTCTAAAGTAAGACCTGGTTTTGACGTCCATAATATAAAAGGCATCTGAAATATTGATGAAAAAGAATAAAATGCTTATGGGCAGCTATTTTTCGTTTTGCCTCAATATTTTTTGTAGGAATATACTGTACACGAACCTGTTGTCAAAAGCTATTTTGCGGTCAAGCGACGTTTTCAGATTTGATTAGTCCAAATCTTTGCTGTTTGAAAAAAGAGATGATACGTGTAAAAGGAGAATTATGGCACAATATTGGCGCAAAATTCGGAAAGAGTAGTTTCGTATGCGTTGTGCTCAACTGGACACACTGAAAATTTGTAATATTAAAAATTTTGTTTGGTTGAGTTCCAAAGTAACTGGCGGGGTTGCCAAGGACTCATCTGAAACCTCAGTTTTCAAGAATGCTACAAGAGATTTTTTTTTTCAAAATCCCAGCTTAAATTAATCAACATTGACATTTTCTCTTGTACATGTATTTAAAATGTCCGTCCTTCAATTTTGGGGAACAACCAGAGACCCCCTTTACTCTTTCCACAACGGCCATATTTTTTGTCACCTCTCTCCCTCAATTGTAATAGAGTTCACATGGACAAAGTAAATGACACGGGGCATAAATTGTGTAGGAAAACGCAAAGAAAAAATGGGAGAACGGGCCATGCTGATAATCACAATTTTATCATTTTCCCTAAATGGTTTTGATGCTATGATGTTTAAATATCCCGAATTTTGAAAAACATGTGTCGTCTGCGAAATTTTTCAAATATTCAGCCGCAAAAGCCCAAGTTTCGATTTGGAAATGGTTAAATTGCTTCCAGACTAAAATCTTGCAACAAAAACATGATATGTTTGAGAAATTAACAGTTGTTAAATTCGTCTAGAAGGCCGTGACTATCTTTTGTTCTACTTCACAAAATGACACAGATTTTTGTCACGATTTCCTTTGCCATTTTTATCATATTCTACTGGCTTTGTATTTTTTGAAATACTTATTAACTATATCTAACATATTTACTGTTTTAACATTTATCTAATTTTCAATCTGCAAAAGCGTTTGATATGAAACAATCCTATCAAAAAGACATGTTTCATTTATTTTCATATAGCAATATCTTGCAGTCACCATTTAGATGTCATCTGTATCTTTCGGACCATCCGAAATCGCTTATTTTTATTCTTACGAGTTAAACATTTTGTTGTTAAAATGAGTGAAATGAATCAAACACATGGTATAATAGGGCCAAATGTCACCGATTTGCAGGATACAGCCGGAAATTGATTCAATCCGAAACCTATGCTACAATTTTCTTGAAACTTTTACCAACCCTTGCAATATCTACCAATAGATGTCGCCACCCGTCGATTATCATCTATCTATGGTGGGCATTCTGGGTTAACTACTTTCAAGATGTCAGCGCCCGTAAAGTGCATACACGTGGTACTTCCTGTCACGCGGCACATTTGCTTCACATGCTTGTATAAAGTAAAATGCATAATCCGATTTGAATTAATTATTTTATTCGATAAAATTGAGACGAAAATCAAACTTTATTTTGCTGCAAATGTTGTTTTTATTTCAATTTTCTGCTTGCTACTTTTTGGCGACAGGATTTTGGAGTTATGCGCACCGCGTAGTGATTTATCCAAAAATGGATAAAGTGATGCGTCAAATTAGTCAGTCCGAAAATAATAAAAAAAATAGACTGGAAATTGTAGACTGGCTACTTAGTCAATGCCAACCCTTGTGATAACATCCATCTAGGTCTTCACGTATGCGATTAATTATGGGGCAAACTATTTTTTGGGTTATTTTAGTGGCAAAGTGCCGAATGCAATTGCATCTTTTACCGGACTTGTATAGTTACCAACAATGGATACGTTTACAAACGGCCGGATTTTCAGGCCTTGTCACACAAATAATGGCTGTTTAAATTGATTAAGCATAGGCTAAGTCAAAAGAAGTATAGTGCTACCATCAACATTGAGATTCAAATGTACATTTAATAATTGACTAACCCATATGGGATGGGCTATATATTAATTAGTGAACGGTATGTTTGTGGTAAAGCAATTTAATACCAGGAAGTAACATATTAGGTTATCGTGCTCATGTGGTCAATTATCATTATCAATGAATTACAACTTCGAAGATGTGGGTCAGAAATAACACGTAGTTTCATTATTTTACCTTTCTTTTTTATTATTTGTATCATTCGAAAAACCGCTTTAAATTATAGCTTTTTTCACGAAATTATGAACTTCTGAAAACAATTCGTTTAAGTTAATCACAATTTGTTATGTATAACATGACTTTTCTGACGTATATACCTTTTTATATAGCCCTGATGCCAGAGAAATCATTTTAATGTTACTATATACAGAGTATGTACGATACATACTAATAGAAAAAACTATGCCAAAAAAGATAAAAGAAAAAAGAAATACAATAGATAAATTAAGATATGAAAAGAAAAAAGGATAAGGTTATCTGCTGGTATCAAATCTTGGCTGAAATTTTACATTGGTATGGAAGACCATTACCTTAAGGCTTACCCGCTTTGAAACAAGCACTGCCGTTTACATATACGTTTGTTTTTAAATAAACGTTTTTAAAAGGAAGAGTGTCATTAAGGCCCTTTCCGTGACCAAGCCCGATTTTTTTTAACACTTGACTACTAACATACGGGCATTTGCTAAGCAAAGTATCAACTTAAGGGGGAATGCTCCAGTTTCCTTAATTTTTTCCCAATAATAGAATTTACTTATATTTGATATGTTAAAATTACATGTTAATACCCATTGAAAAATAAAATAAAAATGGATGGTCAGCGATCTTGTTTAAATTTTATAGGCATTCGTATCAAATACCCCTGCATCGAAAAAATGCACAATTTCTTGCACCTGCCCAAGGTCACTAAAATGCTAATAAGATGCTATATATATTCATCGTTTAGTCCCGAAAACGGATTTAAAGTGACGTCTTACATTTAAAAAGACCAGAAAACCCAAAATATGTGCTATTATAAACGCGTCAAGTTCTACACGTAGAGAATTTGATAAAACTCCCTCATTGTATTGAGCAACATGTTCTGGTAATAATTCAAAAAGAAAATGTATAGGTCAGCGCACTTATTAGTGAATTACAGCATTTTTTATCGGCTACATATGAATTAAATGACGCAAAACAGTGGTAACTGCATACACACTTACGACTGTCTTGCTCTAAATAATCGATTTCCATTTTGGGGAAATCAGTTTCGCATTATAAATACACTTTTACCGTCCAAAATGGTAAATTGTAATGATGTGTTATATTATTGAAAATATGGTAGCGAAACATATTGGTGCGAAACATTTAATTTACTACAGTAATGACCGAGTGTTCCGAAAAACTGGAACATTCCCCCTTAAACGGAGCCTTGGTTTGGAAGATAATGTTAAATCAAAGTGGATGGGGAAACTCATCTGCTTTGCCATCACGTGGTAATCAATTTCTTATACAGCTTTACTAATAATTCAAAATTTGAAAATTGGTGATGCAGTGAAATATAAATGATTCAACATCTTTCACTGATGAGGGGCTAGACTGATATCCTGCTATAGGTTAACTATGCAGGTAAAAGTGACCACCCATGTGTTAAGTTGCTTCTATGAAATAGTTTTTCAATAGACATATCCTACCTAAAATAAACCAAAAGGTTTGTATCGATTCTAGTTTAATTTTGAATGTATAGTGCATAATTATGTCAAGCACTTTGAATACATGTTGTTGTTTATTCCCTAATAGGGGCACGTACAGGAAAAAACGGCAATAAACATGTTTATGGATTTTCATGATTTTTGGAGGACTAATTTTACGAAAAATACAACAGGCTTAAATATATTTCTTGTTTCATTTACATCATCTGTGTGGTGGTGAATAATGATATATTACCATAATTTGTATTAAATGTATCATAATTGTAATGCTATTGTAGATTGTGGATTACTTGTCGCAACTTTGTTTGAACTTAAAGTAGATACAACATTAAGAATATTTGGATTTTGAATAACAAAATATGTATATTAAGTACTTATAAGTACTTAATAAAAGGATACCTTTTCTAGTCTATAACCAATCATTCAAAAAATCCAGTCTAAATTAAAACTACAACAACAACTACCATGCAGTTTCTAACAGAAAAGATAGTCTAGGAGGAATTGTATTTCCATAGGATGTGTCAGACAGAGCAAATGGTCGGAAATAAATCTGTATCGCATTCTGTGATGTGTCTTTGGGTTGCTTTGACTAGGCGTGAAAGTGACAGTCTGTTCAAGTGGTTTGAATATGTCACGGTGGAAACTCTTCGACTTTGTGCTTTCGACGTCATCATTCAGAAATTAACACTGGATACATCATACGCTCCTATAATTACAAATGTAGGATAATTGACGAAAACAATTAAAAGTTGTACCTTAATTCTCAGTTGACGTTCTTTTTCCTTTTTAGATAATATGTCAGTGTCAGTGAAGTAGTTTAATTTCGCAGTTTTGGAGTTGAACCATTCTGGGTACGAATGACACTCAATTCATGTCTGTGTCTCAAAGCAAATGTTTAGAACTTGCTCGTCAACAAAATAAATTAAAATGAAAATGTCTAGAAAGCTGAAGAGAACAGTCTTGTCTACAAAATTCTTTCAAATTGGTGAATACGAGGCGGCCGTTTGAATGATCACGGTTTTATTATTTTATTTTATTTTGTAAATTCATTGGCGCATAACTCAGGCGGTATGATTCATATCAAGATGAGTGATACATTAAAGCAAGATATCACCTTTACTTACGATTTGATATGATTCGTCAATATTTCTGGAAGTAAACAGTGTGAAAATAAAGTCATAATGCTCATTTTGTCAAATTCAAGGGTACATATTACAGGATGTAAGATTTTGATCAAACTGAAAATGACAGACATGCAATAGCTTACAGTTAGCAAGATTATGTCCAAGTCTTTTGTTGATTGTTTACCGTTTATGGATTTTAAAGTGAAAATAAAGTCTAAATTGATAATTTCGTCAATAGTCAAGTCATTCTAGGGTTTGACCTTCAAATAATTGCAACAGAAATGCTTTTTCGATTTTTGTGTAGCCTGTAACAATATAAACAACATATCAAAAGTCTCCAAAAATCTAACAGTCGGAAATACTAAAAATCATCTTAAATGTTGAAAATTCGGCGTTTATAGGACAGGTGCTGCCGCACCACCATACACATAATATTGATCAAAATATAAAGCGTCTGAACGAAAGCGTCTCCGCGATATTTACTTCCGTCGCCTGCAGAGTAAAAGAAACGGCTTAAAATCAGAAAATAAACAGTATATCGGGTAAGTTAGAATTGAATTGATATCTAAATCAATTAGCGACAAAGAATAATTGAAAAATGTATAAGCAAGCATTCGGTTTTCACCTTAAACCTCAATTTTCACCAGTATTCGCGACGCAGTTAAAATTAGCTCTATTCTTGTTTTTCTTGATTGTTTTTTGCTTTAGATGCTAAGATAAGATTTTTATAGTATAAAAACATATTCTATGTCATCTTATATAGACAAATTCGATGAATTAAAAAAAACTGAAGTTCCTGGAACCGATGGTTTCGCCGATTTTTAAAACTACGGAAGCCCATTCGTGCCATAATTAACCGATAAAGTCGATTGTTTTGTTGTCCACTAAATATGTATTGTGTATGCGTTTTAGAAATATAAATGTGTACTTTTTTATATATAGATCTATTAAAGTCGTAAGTTATAATAGAAACATATTTTCAGAAGTTTAATAAGATTAAATATTATTTTTCAGCAGTGAATCACTTAAAAATGAGTGCTGTTTGAGTGGCAGTCTGGTGTTGGGATTTTGGTGACTTACAAAGTAGAACGGTAATTATAAACAAGAGGGCCATTGGCCCTGAAGCGCTCACCTGATATAATAACTTTTTTGTAAACCAATTTTCAGGTTGATTGGACAAAGAATGTGACCTCTAGGGTGCACACAAGGTTTATCTAAGATTTGACCTCGTGACCTAGAATTGATCGAGACAATCATTCTGATCAATTTTCAGGTTGATTGGGCAAAAAATGTGGCCTCTAGAGTGCACACAAGGTTTTACAAAGATTTTACCTCATGACCTAGTTTATGACCCCAGATGACCCAATTTCAATCTTGTCTGAAAATTGATCAAGACAATCATTCTGATCAATTTTCAGGGTGATTGGGTAAAAAATGTGGCCTCTAGAGTGCACACATGGTTTTTCTAAGATTTGACCCTGTGACCTAGTTTTTGACCCCAGATGACCCAAGACAATCATTCTGATCAATTTTCAGGTTAATTGGGCAACAAATGTGGCCTCTAGAGCGCACACAAGGTTTTTCTAAGATTTGACCCCATGACCTAGTTTTTGACCCCCGTATGACCCAATTTCAAAATTGTGCAAGATTTTATCAAGCCAATCATTCTGAGCAATTTTCAGGTTGATTGGGCAAAAAATGTGGCCTCTAGAGTGCACACAAGGTTTTTCTAAGATTTGACCCTGTGACCTAGTTTTAGACCCCAGATGACCCTATATCAAACTTGTGGGAGATTTTATCAAGTCAATCATTCTGAGCAATTTTCAGGTTGATTGGGCAAAAAATGTGGCCTCTAGAGTGCACACAAGGTTTTTCTAAGATTTGACCCTGTGACCTAGTTTTTGACCCCAGATGACCCAATTTCAAACTTGTCCGAGCTTTCATCAAGACAATCATTCTGAGCAAATTTCAGGTTGATTGGGCAAAAGATGGGGCCTCTAGAGTGCACACAAGGTTTTTCTAAGATTTGACCCCGTGACCTAGTTTTTGACCCCAGATGACCCAATTTCGAACTTGTCCGAGATTTTATCCAGACAATAATTCTGATCAATTTTCAGATTGATTGGGCAAAAAATGTGGCCTCTATAGCGCACACAAGGTTTTTCTAAGATTTGACCCCGTGACCTAGTTTTTGACCCCAGATGACCCAATTTCAAACTTGTACAAGATTCCACCATAACAATCATTCTGAGCAAATTTCAGGTTGATTGGGGAACAAATGTGACCTCTATAGTGCACACAAGGTTTTTCTAAGATTTGACCCAGTGACCTAGTTTTTGACCCAAGATGACCCAATTTCGAACTTGTCCGAGATTTTATCAAGACAATTATTCTGAGCAAATTTTAAGTTGGTTGGGCAAAAAATGTGGCCTCTAGAGTGCACACAAGGTTTTTCTAAGATTTGACCCCGTGACCTAGTTTTTGACCCCAGATGACCCAATTTCGAACTTGTCCGAGATTTCATCAAGACAATCATTCTGAGCAAATTTCAGGTTGATTGGGCAAAAAATGTGACCTCTAGAGTGCACACAAGGTTTTTCTAAGATTTGACCCCGTGACCTAGTTTTTGACCCCAGATGACTCAATTTCGAACTTGTCCGAGATTTTATCAAGACAATCATTCTAAGCAAATTTCAGGTTGATTGGGCAAAAAATGTGGCCTCTAGAGTGCACACAAGGTTTTTCTAAGATTTGACCCCGTGACCTAGTTTTTGACCCCAGATGACCCAATTTCGAACTTGTCCGAGATTTCATCAAGACAATCATTCTGAGCAAATTTCAGGTTGATTGGGCAAAAAATGTGGCCTCTAGAGTGCACACAAGGCAAAGTTTGACGGACGACGGACGACGGACGACGGACGACGGACGACGGACACCGGACGCCGGACGACGGACGCCGGACACAGCGGTATCACAATAGCTCACCATGAGCACATTCGTGCTCAGGTGAGCTAAAAATCCATTTTGTTCATATCGTAAGATTCATAACACGTTAAATAGAAATCACAATTAAAGCATGCTTTTTGGAAATGTTAATAATGATAACATGATAAAAATAAGCATTTTACGATTGTTTATAAATAAATGTACCTCAACCTGAAAGAGTTATAATGTCGTTTCTTTGAATGACAGAAATATGTTTAAGATTACATATTTTACGAGATAATAATTATATTCATCTAAAATAATTTCTTTGTTTTCATTTAAACATAAATGAAGTCTCAAGTAACACAACAAAGTGTCAGAGTATTGGAATCCTACTCAAAGCCAGCATGAAAACAAGCGGATCCCAAGACAAAGTTTTAGCAATATGGTAAGTGTTTTAGGCATACAGGTATATCCTAACACTAATGCGATTCTGGTGGTAATTGCAATTGCAATTGTAGACTGGTAGTTTTGTCTTTACAACGAAACAAAGATGAACAATAAAAGTGAATTTGAACATGCACCAAATAGTGTACAAATAATCTTTGGTACGTCTTAATTACATATTAGCAAAACAATAGTTCTTTCCTAAGAATCCAAATATATTTGTGCTCCTTGCTGGTGTCCGACGGTGACACTTCGTATGGGACGAATGAACAACAAAATCCGATGTGGATCGAATATTGGGCATTTATTATGCTTTCAAATTTTCGAAGCATAGTTTATAGATAAACATTTGTCATGTATGATTAAAGCAATAATAAATGCCAATGTATGGTTAAACAAACAACATAGTTAACTTCCTACTAAAATTCGCTCCCATATCTGGGCAACAAATACCGCCCCGCCGTAATCCGTCTGCAATTGCGGCATAAATTGCGTCGAGTACGCAATTATCCGCACAAACAAAAGGAACACGGAGATTATATACAGAAAGGTATGCGAGTTATTTTAAAGCAGAAACCATGATGTATGCCGTAATCCGTCTGCAACTGCGGCAATACCTTGCGTCAATCACACAACGCTCCGCACAAACAAAAGGAACACGGTGTTTATATACAGAGAGTATGCAAAAGCTGTTATGGCACAAACTACAAACACAAGTTACACAACAGTAAGAAGTTGATAACTAACGACATGATTGACGATGCGGACTGACTCAACTAGATCTAGTGGTGGAGGGGAGGTGGAGGTTAAAGCTGAAAAGCGATTAAAATTAACAATCTTTCTCTCTATGAATTAATCGTGTTTTCCAAAACAAAAGAAACTAGAATGAATGACGTCACGCCCAGTCCGCGTGCTATTTATAGAAAAGTGTTAATAATTTGATAACCTGAAGCAATCTATAATGAAAATACTTAAGTCAGCCCGCATCCACACAAAACATTTTACTAACATAAAATCTATTTGTGCTCCTTGCTGGTGTCCGACGGTGACACTTCGTATGGGACGAATGAACAACAAAATCCGATGTGGATCGAATATTGGGCATTTATTATGCTTTCAAATTTTCGAAGCATAGTTTATAGATAAACATTTGTCATGTATGATTAAAGCAATAATAAATGCCAATGTATGGTTAAACAAACAACATAGTTAACTTCCTACTAAAATTCGCTCCCATATCTGGGCAACAAATACCGCCACACCACCGCCCAGATGACGCCGTGGGCGACCAGCAAAGAAACACATTTTTCTAAGAATTAGAAATTACCAATATTATTTAACTAAACTAGAAAAGCATAATACATGTATATAACAGAAGAATTGAAAAAAGTGAAAAAAGCAATTAATCCATGTGGTCAAGTTGCTAGTTGGCCTAGACAACCCTTCCAAAAATTGTCAGTTGATCTGACAGGCGTATGATACTCAAGAAAAATGGTGATATCTTTGACTTCCAAAGTAACTGCCTGATAAGGCAATTAGCTGAAAAAGCCATCAGAGATACAAAGTAACATGTAACTTCTGTTTGCACATAGTTAAATACAAGCATGTTGGGTAAACTTGATTAAGAACAATGAATCTCATGATATATGTTGATTGTTTGAGGAAACTTATGGGAATGTATTCACAAAGATACAAAGTTGAACCAGCTACAGACATGAGTATTTTATGTACAGTCAATAACAAGCAATACTAATCTATTTATGATACTGTACACCTATACATAGGGAGGTAATGCTGTCCATCTGTCTATAGACTTTTCCAGATGTTCCTGTTTGGCACAGTGAACAACTGTTGCGCGAAATACACCGCTGTTTGGCACAGTCAGTGTTATGAATTATTATTCGGTGGGCGGATGTATTTATTGAAAGCTTTTGAGTGCCAACGACCGAGAGCCTTAATTTTTTCCGTAGAGCAAAGTAGCTGTTGAGCAAATGTTGCGCCGCCTATCCGAAAAGAATGGGATGTGTATTTATAGGGATCTAATCCTACGCCCACAACCGCAGTCTTTAAAGTTGAGCGAAAGATGTCCGCAGAAATGGGATGACCGGATTCATTCACAAATAAGGGACCGGTACGGGGCCCTGAAATATCCATATATGCCTTTAATGCCAAAACAGGGCAAAGGACAGTTTTGCTAGCGCGATAAAGTGTAATTACTTTTGGGATGCCGTTGGAATGTTTGAAACGGTAAAATTTTACTGTTACTGAAATAAGCCGTCCTTTTTTGGATTGAAAAGAAACTTGAGAACGTTGCAATACATTGGCAGATCCAGTTTTTGTGATTGCCATTTCTCCCACTCGCAAAAGTGCAAAGAAAGCCATTAGAAACATAGCTTTAAACATGCAAATATCAAAAGGAGAATGTAGAGACCTGGCCAATGCTTGTAATAATTCTTGCAATAAATTAGGTGTAATAGGACATCTCTTGTCAGGAATTGTTTGTTTACGCAAAGTAGCAAGCATTTTCCTGATGACAAAGGATTCTGCTGGATTGTAAAAGTTGCGCAGTTTGTGGACGTAACTTATAGCTGACACCATTGATGATATTGTGGAAGGTTTTTTATGTGCTAAATGCTGAGCCGCAATAAATTGAGCTAAATGTGCTTCTGATATAGGAAGTAAAGGCACCTCGGGGCATGTATAGGCATGAAAAGCGCGATAGCATTTGAAAGCATTGCGATAGTTCAATTGACTGGATGGTGACAAGGAGTTTGACAGTAAATCATGCACGCAGCGGTTTAAAACACTTTTAGAATGTGTTCGGGAACCACTGTCGCCTCCTGATCGAAGTTCTTGGCCTTGCTCTTGAATTGGTCCACCTGTAAACGTGAAAGTAGATCAGGTAAAACATTCTGCTTACCAGGTATGTGTTTGGCTCGAACCAAGATATTGTTTGACATGCAACATATGACCAGCCTACGCACTAAAAGCATTAAATGCTTATCTTTGGATGTTTGTCGATTTATAATGTAAACAACTGCCTCGTTATCCGAATGAATAGTGATACATCTATTGGAGAGACCTGAACCCCATATCTCTAGTGCAATGACTATCGGATACAACTCTTTAAACGTGATTGGAAGAGATTGGAGATTATCAGGCCAAGACCCATAGAACCAGTGTGTTTGGAAAATGGCTGCATAACCATGTGACCCGGATGCATCAGTAAACAAATGGAGCTTGTTATCTGTTACCCATTTGTGGTCTAAAAGCAGATGTTTGCCATTGAAATGAGAGATGAAAAGCTGCCAGGCTTTGATGTCCAGCTTGCTTTCGCGGTTCAAGGTGATTCGGTGATGGGGCTTGGTCACCTTTTTCGTCAAATCTGTCAGACGACGCATGAATGTACGACCAGGTATTACGACACAGCAACAGAAGTTGAGTAAACCTAACAACGATTGCAGCTCTTTTAGTGTAATTTTTCTACGTCCTAAGACCGATTGTAACAAGGATTTAAGTTTTTCAAGCTTATCTTTTGGTAACCTAGCCTCCATAGCTATAGAATCTAGTTCCAAACCCATAAAAGTGATGACCTGTGTAGCATTTTCAGTTTTGTCAGCCTTAATGGGGACCCCTATCTTGTCACACAAATGAAGGAAGGTGTCCAATGAAGATTGACAACCTTGTTGGGACAGGGCCATGAACAAAAAGTCATCCAAAATGTGCAGCAGATGGGAAATGTTATACTTGTTTCTTGCAATCCATTCCAAAGCTGTACTGAATGCTTCAAATATGGAACAACTGCTACTAAGACCCATGGCTAAACAGGAATCATAGTAATAATGCCCCTGCCAGAAAATACCTAACAAGTCATGGTCTGCTGGGTGGATCGGAATTAACCTGAATGCACTGTCAATATCTGTTTTGGCCATAAATGTGCCCGGACCAATGGACAAAAGGAGCTTGACCGCATCATCAAATGATGTGTATGTGACTGAGGAATACAATTGATCAATGTAATCATTGATGGATTGCCCCTTAGGGTAACTGAGGTGCTGTATCAATCTATATTGACCTGGTACCTTTTTCGGAACTAGACCTATTGGGCTAATTCGTAAATTGGGAAAGGGTTTGATTTCAAAAGGTCCTTTAATCCTTCCTAGAGCCACTTTATGCTGTAATTTTTCCGTGACCTTTTGTGGCATGTCCGAAGCTGACTTGAGATTAGGGGAAGTGCATGCTTCCCTTGGGCCAGAATATCCAATTCGAAACCCATGTTGAAAACCCGCAATCAAATAATGAGCATTTATGTAGCCATTCAATAATTCTGAAAAAGGTGCAAGCTTGACAGGTGTAACTGGCTTCAACGAATTACTTCTTTCGTGGTTGGTTTTGTGTTGGTGGATGATTGGGGACAGAGTTTTGACCTTTGTTTTGACTTTTGTTGGAGGGACAGACCCCTGCATAGTGATTGCCTCTACACAGCCCACAGACATGGGGGTGGGCGCATCGAGGAAATTTGCATTCGCCTCGTTTATTGAAGGTCCAACAAGTGTTTGCAAGAAATGGCTGTGTGCGGAAGCGCTTAGATTTGTTGGCCTTAACTGTGTTTGGTCGAAAAGCATTTGTTTGACCAAGTGGCAGTGCAGGATTGAGGGTAGTTGCCATGAGCCAGAATTCTGTATGAATTTGATCCCATGGCATAAGATGCTGTTCCCGGAACAGACGGAACTGAGAATCATACGTCAGCCATGACCTGGAATCAAAACCCGCTGCCAATGCTCGGACATTTTCCTCGTATTTCATGAGAGCAGGTGCTTCCAGGGGATAGGCTTTACAATAAATGGCGACAAACTTAATAAATGCTGTCGTCCATTGATCAATTGATATTATGGATTTAGTAGGCGAGTTCTCCACTACTTTAAAGCCGTTTGTGGCAGCATCAAACTGGAGAGAGTATTGCTGAGATACTGGCAATGTGGTATTAAGCAATTGTGCAAAGTCGACAAATTTATTTGCAATAATTTTTGATTTTATTGATTTAGGCACCTGTGCCTCTATGGCTGTGCTTATCTGGTGCGTCAGAGGGACAGCATTACCTATCAAAGAATTTGTGTGGTGAGCCACAATATCTCGGTAGTTAAAACTGGGATGGGTGCGCTCCTCTTCCTCATCCTCGCTATCAGACTGTTGTGGGGGATTGCCCCAAGGAGTGTCCTCAATGTCAATATTTCTCGGAATGGGCTGCAGTTCTTGGGCAGCCATTGAGTTATCTGATCGTCGGGCAGATTGTCTTGTAGATGTCTTTTGACGCTGACCACTGTTCTGAGAAATGTCCTGACTACTTATTGTGCTGGCGGTCCTGTTGGCCGAACCTTTAGATTTCTTGCTGGTGGTTGTATTTGTTGATTGGTCGGCCCGACTGGACGAACCGGCCTCCATGGAGCAGCAAGGAGCTGTACATTTTATCGTGGTAGCCGATGGGCGCTTCCTTTTCATCTGCAATTACATGAACAAAACAAGAAAAACATTAACATTGGAATCTAAATGCTTTTAAACAGGGTCCTTAATGCAATTGTAGTTCCAATCGACAAAATTCTACACCGGACCATATAAGCGTAACTGGGGTACTGAACCGAAACATACCAATGAATTTAGAATCTAAAATTGTCAACAATTTTTTTTTCAACAACTTTTTTTTTTAAATTGTCAACAACTTTTTTTTTTTTTTTTTGTGTGTGTGTGTGTAATTGTAATATTTGTACCCCAATCATACAGATAAATCAGACAAAATGGTAACTGACAAAATATGTGACAGTATTACAGTGAGAAGAAAGCATTACCAGGAACCGCTGGGTCCGCGTCACTAGTGAAAAACAAGTTAAATTCTTGTAACAATTCTGAAGAAGGAACAACCTATAAACCAGGCGTCACTTGTTCATGAAGTTAGAGGGTGCCAATAATATTTGAATGGGCACCTCCCTATAGAAAAAACATAGCTTGCAAGGGCCAATAAGCAGGAAGATTAAAGCTTATTACAGCTTTATCACTGCAAAGGGCATCACAGCTAGTGGCAGTCATACAGGGAACCAGCCACTATAATAACAAATAGGTAAGCATTCAAAAGAATTCAATTTATCAACCACTGGTTTCAAAAATAGTTTAAACAGATAAGTGCATTTAAGCAATTGAATCTTATTGACAAAACAAAGTAAAATTGATTTGTATTATTAATGGCTCCCATGTATCAATACAATCAAAAGCCTCAAATATAAATGCAGCTGGTTGAATTTTACTTGGAACATAACCATCCAAGAGCAACTAAATAAATTTGTCTGCATGGCTAGAGATTGTTTTCTTGTATAAACCTAATGACTGAGAAAGACAAAAGAAACCTGAATACATATCTGGTTTTATAAAGTGCCTCTCCTGAATGCTACCACCGCGGCACGGATGTTGAAATAGAGCTTGCGAAGACCCAATGTTGATAGATGGACGCCGTCAGAGCCAATTGTTCGTTCCATCGCCTCCGGGGACCAAAATCCGAAGCAACGCCAGAAAATTGTAGATGGCACTGTCCTCATCCTATCGCGAAGACACTGGTTGAGACTGTACACCCGATCATTGAACCATTCAATATCAACAGGCCATCGAGATGGGCGCAGGGGCGTACGACGACACAAGACAGGAAAGACAATGACTGTCTGAACACCATAATTGTTAGTTAGTGTACTAGTGAAGTCCATTATTTCCTGAGCCACTGAATCCGGTGTTGTGCGCTGGTCGTAAATGTCATTAGTCCCTATGATCAAAATCACTAATTGCGGCTGGAAATCCCCAACAACTTCTAAACAGCGTTGTAAACGACGAATTGTTGCCCCTGGCAATCCACTATACTGCACCAGCACATTCCTGTCCAAGTTCAATTGCGGTTGAAAATCGTCACTGTTTATCGTGAATTTTCTCAAACGATGTACGTACGAATGCCCCATAATTTGGACCCGCAACACATTATCCGCCATCTTGAATTAATAATTAGCTCCAGCGAACAAAGAAGTCAAGTAAAATTGGCTTCTACAGTCTTATCAACACCTCGGCCGCGGTGATAACTTCAAGTTTTATAAACTCAACAACACAATAAAAGTAAATACCGTTGTTGATGTAATTGTTAAAGCTGAAAAGCGATTAAAATTAACAATCTTTCTCTCTATGAATTAATCGTGTTTTCCAAAACAAAAGAAACTAGAATGAATGACGTCACGCCCAGTCCGCGTGCTATTTATAGAAAAGTGTTAATAATTTGATAACCTGAAGCAGTCTATAATGAAAATACTTAAGTCAGCCCGCATCCACACAAAACATTTTACTAACATAAAATCTATTTGTTTTACACTATATTGTCACTATCTCTTTACTGCTTCCCCCACCTAATCAATTACCTTTGTGTCTTTAAGGGTGAATTATAATTTTGGTTATAAGTTACTCACCGGTATCTATGAGCCTTGAAAAAACTATATAAGCATAATCATTCGAAAGAATTGTTTCAGACAAAACTCACCATAGTCTACGGACTATAATTCGTACGGGCTCTAGAAAATGGTTTTGATGGCATTCTTTGTTAATGCTCGGCATCCATGCTAATAATATTCTTTGGGGTATGACAAAACCTCCTAGGGTGGATGCCCAGTCTGAAACTTCGAATTAAGGTCACAGCAAGGTCAAAGGTCAAATGGGTGCAATTTCATGTTTAAATAGTCATTGAGACATTTTAACTGCTTTACATGCTTGATTATTACTTCTAATTGTGCTGAATTTGCTGAAAACTGCACCAGATACACTACTAAATTGAAAAGATGACTTTTTGTGAATATTTTGACTATTATGGGATGGAAAAATGTACTTTCCAAAGCTAAAAACGCTATATCTCTGATAATTTCTGACGTTTTCAGATTTTTTTCAACTGTATTTGCCACGATGCCTCAGTCATAAGCATTTCTTTATTTGTTATTGTGTCCTCTACATTATGTAAGGTCCTGTGTACACTTGTATTGTATATCTAAGGAATAATCCGAGTTCTACCGTGGTCTATCTCTGTTTAACCACGGTTCTGAGTAATGCAGCGAAATCTAACACAGGGTCCGTTGTCGGTGTAACAAAATTCCATTCAATTTAGAAGATCGGTAAGCGTCCCAAATGTTATCTAGTGAGTCCAATACTCACGGCATGCTATGCTTATCCTACTTCATAACGTCTGCCCTTGAACTGGCAATATGTTCCTGTTCAGGAATGGCCGCAGAAGTTGCATCTCGTCCAAAACTTCTGTTATATCGTTGAATTTTGCCCTAATTAACATATCTTTACTAAAATGGTTCAATGGCAGTGATCAGAACAGAACGATGAATGCAATTTTGTTGTTATCTATTGTAGTCTTCCTATTGAAATGGTTGCTCTGAAGTCTTTTGGTACTCAATTACATTCTAGTGGTTGTAGCAGTGCTATTGTAGAGGCTGACAGGCGTATAGCTCTTAAGGTATCCAACCTCTCATTAGCACCAAAGAGCAAAATGTGAAATTTGAAAAGTGCCAGTAATTCCTAAACTGTGTTATATTTCCATTCCGAAAACAAACATAAGCATTTTGTGCGGTTTCGAATTTTGAAATAATGCATACTCATGGAAATATTTGACAAAAATGTTCAACATTACCCCCCTTGCATATGAATATAGTGTAAAATAATATTTGTAAATGATTTTCTTTTAGCTGGAAGCATAATCTTGAAACAAGGCCAGTCCAGATATCAAGTTGTCTGTACAAGTATATAAACTTTTTTCCAAAGAGACCTCGTTTTGGTGTTCCTAGTAGAAAGAGATTGGGAAAATATTGCGACAAAAGAAGAAAATGCCGGTTATATGATACACAAACACATTCCAGTATTCATAAAGATTCGTTTCGTCGGCATCAGAAGCTTCCAAATGGAAGCACCATAAGATTTTGTTGTTTGGGAAAGAGTTAAAGGTACATTTCACTATTACGACAATACAATCAATGCAATGAAAAATGATGACATAAATCTTTCTATTTAGCCCTGGTAACACATGCGCCTCAAGATAAGACTCAACAATTTCATCTAAATACACCCGAATGGTCGAATAATGTCATGGAATTTGTCGTCTGTCCGTCTGTCTACTCCTCCATCTGTATGTTCTTTTGTCCGTTAGCAATTTCTTGGGTGCTCAACTCCTCTTACAGTTTCTTTTGGAAGATAATCAAACTGGGATATTTGTTCATCTTAGAGGCATTTTATCTTTAGAACACTCAAAGTACTCAGCTGTCTTTCACTTCTTTCGATCTGAGCAAATCGATTTCACTATGACCAGCCTTAAACGGAAATTTTAGATACCATGAACACACATTTTGGGGTAAACAGCAACTCTTCAGCAATTTTCGAAAGTTGCACGCTGACGATGTCATGAATGATATGGGGAATCCTTTTTAAGAAGAACATCCTGATTTGTTTACTCTTTACCTGAAGATGATATTAGTCACTGCTTGACTTCTTTTGAATAATGTAAAGCAGAATTAACTCCCTGTGGTCAAAAGCAATTAAGGATTTTAAAGTAAAATTGTAAGTCTTTCTCGAACTCGTTTATGGCTTGCAAATCATGAGGAAGCTACTTCTTCGAATTCTCCGGTTGTGCTTGGTTGGAACTAAATACTTCACAGCAGTACTAAGTTCCAGCTTGCCTCAGTTCTAGGAACCAAAATTGCAACTGCAGATACAAAACCAAAAGTCTATGCTATCATAGTTGATGGATCAGCCGTGATAAACACATAGTCGCTTTGTACCTCCAAATGCTTTATGAACATGCAGCCGAATGTGCCAAACCTTCATGGGCTTTCTCAGGCTAAGCCTAAATGCTGAAACAAAGGTCAAAGCATGGTCAAGACATCAAATACGGAGTGATTGACAAATGCATTCCATCTTAGGTATGGCATATATTTTGTTTAGACAATGACAACAAGACTGATTTCAATACCTTTCAGACTGAAGATTGTTCAGATGTGTCAGCAAAATATTGTGATTGTAAAAGGGGAAGAAAGGGTTATAGGTAGCCAGTCTTGGGGAAATTGCGCCTTGTAATCATGAGCAAATACATGTTTGATAATCAAAGTCAGCAGCACAGACGTCCTTATAATAACAACCAATGCATTTCAAAGACTAAATGATATTGGTATTTAGAAGCTTTCGTTTACGGTTATGAACTTATGCTAAACGCCCTACATAAAATACACTAGGTTTTTTGGGGGAAGAAAGAGAGAGTCTTCCATGCTTTCACTGGCTGTGATATTGTTTCAGCTTTATGTTTATAGGACAAGGGGCCTAGTTCTTCTCTTTTCATCATGTCTGTCAGCAAAGCTATATGATGTAATCCCAACTAGTGCAGCTTTGGAAAGGTCTACTTTTTACTAAGCAGAATACACCTGCGGTCAAATAACTTTCCCCAAAATGGAAGTACTGAGCCTTCCTAAATAGGAATGGAAGCGATGAAGAATAACATCAGGCTTACATCACATTATTTCTGACCAAAATGAAAGGAAACTTAGAACTGTTATTAAGTATAACACTTCCCATTGAGAAATATTTTACCATAACCATTACTAGAAATTAAAAGGGTCTTAATATTGCGTTTTGTCTGCACGAATTTTATTACTGCCTCCGGGTAGATAAATTTTCTATTTTTTGCCAAAAAGTATTGTTCAAAATATAGGAAATAGTAATTCTATGCACAGAACATTTTAAAATTATGTTATCTTGTGTTTAAAAACATACATTTGTTATAAAAGAAAGCGACCAATCATATCAAGTTTTATAGTAACAAGAGGGCCAAGATGGCCCTGTATCGCTCCACTGGCTTTTGGACATTTAGACTACGAACTTCTTCAAGGAATACAATAGAGGTCTATTCAAAGAAGATTCATGCTACACCAGAATGAAATCCAATAAGTGATTAAGGAGCAGAAATGTTTTTAAAATTTTCTTAAAATTACACTGTTTCATATAGCGAAAATAAGCCTAGCCTACAACAGCCAAGCTTTTCATCCGATCGTGAAGGAATTTGGAAGAGATTCATGCAAGGAAGATTCCTGTGAAGTTTGGTTGAAATTGGTCCAGTAGTTTGAGAAAAAGATTGTTTAACAATTTTTCGAAAATTCAATTTAATTAAATTTATAAAAAAATTAAGTTCTACACAGAAATGATTTTTAAAAGGAATTTAGAGGAGATAAATGCAAGGAAGGTTCGTGTGAAGTTTGGTTAAAATTGGTCAAGTAGTTTTGGAAAAGAAGATTTTTCGAAAATTTAATTTTTATTAATCAAAATTTAAGTTCTACATAGAATTTATTTATATTTCCTTTTTGAGAGAATTAAGAAGAGATTAATGCAAGGAATATTTCTGTAAAGTTTGGTTGAAATTGGTCATGTAGTTTTGGAGGAGAAGAATTTTTAAAGATTTTTGAAAATTTAATTTAACTAAATTAATTACAATTTAAGTTCTACATAGAATTTATTTTTTTTGAAGGAAATATGAAGAGATTAATGCAAGGAACATTTCTGTAAAGTTTGGTTGAAATTTGTCAAGTTGTTTTGGAAAAGAATTTTTTTTTATTTTTTTTCGAAAATTTAAATCAATTAAATTATTTAAAATTCAAGTTATGCGCAGATTTTATTCTTTTGTAAGAACTTAGTAGAGATTCATGCAAGGAAGATTTCTGTGAAGTTTGGTTGAAATTGGTCCTGTAGTTTTGGAGAAGAAGAATTTTTAAAGATTTTTCGAAAATTTAAATCAATTAAATCATTTAAAATTCAAGTTCTGCGCGGATTTTATTCTTTTGTAAGAACTTAGTAGAGATTCATGCAAGGAAGATTTCTGTGAAGTTTGGTTGAAATTGGTCATGTAGTTTATGAGAAGAATTTTTAAAGATTTTTCGAAAATTTAAATCAATTAAATTAATTAAAATTAAAATTCTGCATAGATTTTATTCTTTTGAAGGAAATTGGTAGAGATTCATGCAAGGATGATTTATGTGAACTTTGGTTGAAATTGGTCCAGTAGTTTTGGAGAAGAAGAATTTATAAAGATTTTTCGAAAATTTAAATCAATTAAATTAATTGAAATTCAAGTTCTGCTCGGATTTTATTCTTTTGAAGGAATTTGGTAGAGATTCATGCAAGGAAGATTTCTGTGAAGTTTGGTTGAAATTGGTCCAGTAGTTTTGGAGAAGAAGAATTTTTAAAGATTTTTCGAAAAATTTAATTCAATTAAATTAATTAAAATTCAAGTTCTGCATAGACTTTATTCTTTTGAAGGAATTTGGTAGATATTCATGCAAGGAAGATTTCTGTGAAGTTTGGTTGAAATTGGTACAGTAGTTTTGGAGAAGAAATTTTTTAAAGATTCTTCGAAAATTTAAATTAATTAATTCAATTAAAATTCAAGTTCTAAACGGAATTTAATTTTTTGAAGGAATTTAGAAAAGGTTCATGCAAGGAAGATTCCTGTGAAGTTTGGTTGAAATTGGTCCAGTAGTTTTGGAGAAGAAGATGTTTAAAGAAAAAGTTGACGCACGGACGCACGCACGCACGGACGGACGCACGACGGACACAGGGCCATGACATAAGCCCCGCTGGCCTTCGGCCAGTGGAGCTAAAAACGGTATTTTCCACCTGTCAATGGCTGCTATCTTGGAAAATAGTGGCCATCTTGTAATTTTTAGGCACAAAACATGATAAAATTCTATTTTATCGTGTTTGGAAACATTCATTTTGTTGTGAAAAGGACAAAAATCGGTCAATTATATTAGCTTTAATGGTAAAAGCGGTACCTTTCATACGTCAATGGCGGCCACCTTGAAAAATGGCGGCCATCTATACTTTTTGAATGGCTAATTGGTTTTTATTTAGCTACATGGTTTTATAGATGTGTGTGCCAAGTTTGATGCTTGCATCATCAAGCGCATGATTTTTGCATTTATCTGCTTAGTTTTTTGCCAGTGTCGCACGTTTGAACGTAATTTACCTGTGACCTCTTTCTGAAATGGAATTCAAAAGAGACACTAAGCATGCTTCCGAATGGTTACAAGAATGTCTTGGATTATTTGTGTGTAATAAAAGAACTAAAGCTTATATTAAAGTTCGATAAGAATTTCATTAAGTATCGTGCTTTATTTTGTCATTGACCTGGGCGTTTTTAGCATAAATATGGTAAAATAATGTTTGAAAATGACAATATAGGCCCTGTGTGAGCCTCAGTCCATTCCTGATTCAATTTATTTGATTTCGTTTGCATTGCTTTCATTTTGTGTGGACGCAAATAATTCTGCTTTATCTATAAGCCATTTTTTCTTGATTTTTGCACTCATTGACCTTTGACCTCACTGTGACCTTAAATCGAAAAATCACGCTGGGCATCCACCCCTATCTTGTTTGTTATAGTCTAAGGAACAATTCTAGCATGGATGCCGAGCATTAACAAAGAATGCCATCAGGAGTCATCGTAGGATTTATAGTCCGTAGACTACCACCCCTTTTCATTTATGTGGCATTTTATCTTTCTTCTCTCTTCAGTGTGAGATGTACAATCTGTAATGAAAATCTAGACGGAGATAAACTGACGGTTCAGCTGGGACAGAGACGAAGTGATGGGGAAAATAGGGCAAGCAAGCTGGACCCGATTGTAACAATTCCTGGACAAAAAGTCCATAAATAGTGTAGAAAACTATATTGTAATCCGTCTGAAATACGGAAGGTGCTTAATCAAAAAAAGGAAACTTTTGGCACACATTGTTTGTTTTGTGCCAGACCAGCTAAGACTTTCAATAAGAAAAGAGCGCGAAATGTGTATCCTGTAAGGACATTGTCTTTTAAAGATAATATTAGGGAAATATGTAAAACTAGGCAAGATGAAATGGCCCGGGGGTTGATAGTAGACTGCAAAACATCAACGACCTTCCTGCTGCTGATGCTGTATATCATCAGTTATGCAGCGTAAATTTCAGGACTGGTAAGCGCATGCCAAATAGATTTGAGGGGCGTGAAGAGAAAAAGCAAAGAAAATGCGGCAGACCTGTAAATATTGTCCAAGAAAATTCATTCATTGAAATTATTGCATACTTAGAAGAAAATTTTGATGACCAGGTCACGATCAAAGAACTAGTAGACAGAATGATAGAGCAGTGTGGGGAAATGGCATATTCCTCAACACACATGAGAAGCAGATTGTTACAACACTTTGGGTCTTCCATTCATATTACTGCTATGAATGGAAAACTCAATGTTGTAACTTTCAAAAGAGCAGTCTCTTCAATTTTACATGCATTCCACACAAAAACAAACGATGCTGATCATATCAGAGAGAAAATTGAAATTGTTCAAAGAGCTGCCAAATTGATTTTAAGTGATATAGCAGATATTCAAATTTCTAAGAGCACATACCCAGACTCCAATTCCATGATGTCCAGTGAGGAAAACTTACAATTTCTTCCTACTTCTTGTGTATTTTGCAAGAGCTTTGTCGGGAAAAAAAATGCTGAAATCAAGATAGCTTCCATCGGGCAAGCGCTTATTCAGGCAGCAAGACCAAAGTCTTTAATTTGTCCTCTGCCGATTAGGTTGGGGGTTAAAATGCTTCATCATTTTGCATCAAAAGTCATGATTGATATGTTGAACAAGCTAGGGTTTTCTGCGTCGTATAGAGAAGTTCAAACATTTGAAGGAAGTGCTGCTTTGTCGCAGAGCATTAATTTGCCACTGTTAGAGAATGGTCAATTCTGCCAATTTGTTGGCGATAATGTAGATCATAATTTGCGCACATTGGATGGGCAAAACACATTCCGTGGCATGATTGCACCCCAAAATTGAACAAACAAACGTTGATTCAAAGGATCATTGTTTCTCCAGATGAGTTATCAAAACTAGATATGACATGGAAGCAAGTGATATTTCGTGTATTTACTCGGTCCTTCAATTTCTGATCAGACAGGGCCAGCTTCTTAATATCACACCAGTCATCACATTTGACCAACCTCTCTTTTGGAAATTGATGACAATTATCTGCAATGAACCAACAACTAGTAAATTGAAATCAATAGTCATTCGGCTTGGCGGTTCCAATCTATTATACGTTTTCTAGGATGCATAGGCCGTCTTATGGAAGGATCTGGTTTGTTTGAATTGATTGAAACTGTATATGCCCTGAATGCGGTAGTACATATGATGTCGGGGAAGGCTGTTGCGAGAGCTATTAGAGCTCATATCATTGCCAAGGAAGTATTGTACACTTTCCTTGCTCATTAAGCCTTCGGTCTAGATTTGCCTAAAGCAACAGCAGACGAGCACGAAGTTGGTCTGAGTGAAAATGTTGCTGCCAGTGAAATTAAAAAAAATGGTTCAATTGACAATCAAACTGATGGCAAAACAATTATTGCTAATGTTACGGCAATTTACAATGACTTGTTCCAAGGTACACGAAGCGTAGAAAATGCTTGCAAAGATAGCGAGGTAAAAGCTCTTCAGCTAAAGATTGTTGGTGTGCAGGAACACTTAAGTCAATTCAGGACGTCCAAATTATGGCTAATGTTTTAAGCATGATAAGCATATTATGCAGATTAATCAAAGCAGAACGTACAGGGAACTTGCTACTTCACCTTAAAGCACTAAAAGATAATTTATTATGTTGCCATATTTAGCAGCGGCCGGCCATAATCTGTACGTAATATCGGCATACTTGTACCTACAGACAATGTCAAAACTTGAGATAAATCATCCAGACATATTTCAGCAATTTGCAAAATGGAAATCATGTAGTGAGAAGAAGTGACCGCTTCTGGGCTGGTCTTTCAACAGATTTAGTCATAGAACAGGTTTTGATGAGGAGTATGAAAACTATAGGCGGTCTTACAAGAGGACGTGGCTTATCTGAATTTCAAAGGAATAAATGGTTACTTTCAATGGCAGCTTGTTCTGAATACAACAGTGCAATGCACGAGTTCGCTGGAGTAGCTTACTATACAAGTGATCAACATATCGAATGCAGTGATGCTAGACTAGAACGAGATGAAAAAGGATAAGAACATTTTACTGCAGTTTTTACATGATAGGGATGCTTTTGACGTACAACTTTCTTTCCGCATCATTGATTCTGGTATCACAGCTGATGAATTAGTTAATGTAGAAAACGCAGCAGAAGTTGGCAACATTATTATCAATCGTATGCAAGCCGAGAGTATCCTGAAGTTCAGTTTCAAACGCTCATGTCAAGCTGTGACCCTTATTTCAAAATCAGCAGTTACAATCAATTCAGAAAGTATCGCTGTTGATCCCAATTACTTTTTCAGCGCCTTGCAGCTGCTCCTGATTTCCTTTATGGCAACCAATTCGAAGTTTTTAAATATCAGCTTTGCAGCTATCCATCATCTTTGTCTGAAACCTATGGAGTAATGCTGCAACCAGACAAACCGGCTTTGGTCAATGCAATTTGGTCACTTGGTAACTGCGGAATCGAGGACGAGATAGACGATCCTGTGAAGTTTGTGGTTGATGGTGGATCGTTACTTCAAAGAATTCCGTGGACAAAAGGGTGTACGTTTGGTGAAATCTGCCATTCATATCTTACATATATTGAACGAAACTGTCCATCGTCCACGATACTGTTTGATGGATACAGACCCGAAATGTCAACCAAAAACTGTGCTCACCAAAGACGCTCTAAAGGTCGGTCATGCACTAAAGTCCAGTTTACAGAAAAGACTCCTTTGAGGACAAGAAAAGATAATTTCCTATTAAATGCAGAAAACAAGCAAAGTTTTATTGATTTGCTGAGCAATTATTTCAGGACACATGGCTACACAACAGTGCATGCAACTGAAGATGCTGATTTGTTGATTGTACTTACTGCTGTGGAGTCTGCGAAAACTTGTACAACTGCTGTGGTTGGTGAAGACACAGACTTACTCGTCCTGCTTTGTTACCATGCCGATATATCAGCAAACAATCTTTTCTTGATACCAGGTCGAAATCCCAAAAAGGAATGGAACATCATAAGTACAAAGAAAATCCTTGGTACTACCATGTGTAGCTCTCTCCCCTTTATCCACGCGATCACATGATGCGATACAATATCAAGAATATATGGTATTGGAAAATCAGCTGCTTTGAGAAAGTTCAAAGTTGCCCTGATATGCGAGAACTTACTACAGTGTTTTTCAATGTGAAGTCAGATAAAACTGATATCCTCAGAGCTGGCGAAGATATTCTTGTCATTTTGTACAAGGGAGACAAACATGAAAGTCTTGATAGTGTGAGATACAGAAAATTTGTAAACAAAGTGATGACAAATCTAAACTAGAATATAACTGAAAGTGATCATACCCCCCCCCCCCAAAAGCGCAGTTTTTGTGCATTTTGAGAAGTAGATTTCATTTGAACTGGGAGCTGTTCAATTGAGAAATAGAGCTAACAAAAAATCAACAGACCAAACAACACATGTAAATGTTGCAAAAATATCAATTTTTAACAAAAGGACATAGCTCATTTAACAATTCTCAAGCACTGCCCTGCCATGCTGATATTTTTCAATAAACCAAAAATTCACAACCATGTATTGAAGACAGTCAATCAAGCTACATTCCTGTAAGATTTGGTTCAAATTTACCGTATAATTGCTTTTTTAAAGAATTTCATCGTGATTTCGTTAAGTCTGATAAGCCCTGCCGTGCCATTACCACATCTTTTGCAAATTCACGAACACAATTTGAAATAAGTCACCAAATGAACATTCCTGCCAATTTTGGTAAGAAAACACCGAATCAAAAATTCACGATCAAGTTTTGAAAAGAGTCACCCAAGGAACATTCCTGCCAAATTTGGTAAGAATTGGCTCAGTGGTTAAGGAGAAGATTTTTGAAGAATTTTCTGACAATTTCTCGAAGTCGGATTAGCCCCGCACTGCCACACCCACATTTATGACGAATCAAAAATTCATGAACATACATTGAATACAATCACTCAAGGGACATTAGTGCCAACTTAAGTTCAAAATGGTCCAATTATTTTTTTAAAGAATTTTCACATGATTTCTCTAACTCCAATAAGCCCCGCCCTGCCACGCCCACATATTTTGACGAATCAAACATTCACGAACAGATTTTCAAAAGGGTCACCCAAGGAACATTCCTGCCAAGTTTAGTAAGAATTGGCCCAGTGGTTAAGGAGGAGAAGATTTTAGAAGAATTATCTAACGATTTCTCGAAGTCGGATAAGCCCCGCCCTGCCACGCCTAAGTTCTTTGTCGAATGAAAAAATCATGAACATACATTGAATACAATCACTCAAGGGTCATTCCTGTCAAGTTTGGTTCATATTGGCCTAATGATTGATTTTTAAAGATTTTTCACATAATTTCTCTAAGTCCGATTGGCCCCGCCTTGCCACGCCCACAATTTTTGACAAATCAAAAATTCACGAACAAGTGTTTAAAAGGGTCACCCAAGGAACATTCCTGCCAAGTTTGGTAAGAATTGGTTCAGTGGTTAAGAAGGAGAAGATTTTTGAAGAATTATCTAACGATTTTTCGAAGTCTGATAAGCCCCGCCCGGCCACGCCCACAATTTTTTACCCAATCAAAAATTCATGACCATGTGTTTAATACAGTCACTCAAGGGACATTCCTGCCAATTTTGCTTCACATTGGCCAGATCATTGATTTTTAAAGATTTTTCACATAATTTCTTTAAAACCGGATAAGCCCCGCCCGGCCACGCCCACAAGTTTTGACGAATCAAAAATTCACGAACAAGTTTTGAAAAGGGTCACCCAAGGAACAATCCTGCCAAGTCAGGTAAGAATTGGCCCAGTGGTTAAGGAGTAGAAGATTTTTGAAGAATTATCTAACAATTTCTCCAAGTCTGATAAGCCAATTTTCAACAAAGGGCCATAACTCAGTCAATCATTTATGAACCATGACCAAATTTTATGCACACATATTTGAGAGCTATCAAGCATGCCTGTAAAATTTCAATGAAATCCATCAAATATTTACAGAGAAATTGAGCGGACAAGAAAATTCACCCAAGGGCCATTACTCTGTGAAAAATCAATGGACTGTAACCAAAATGTAATATACACATTGGCACTTGGTAATACGAGTAAGCTCACATGTAAAGTTTGAATAAAATTGGATCAGTAGTTTAGGTGTAATAGAGTGGACAAAACACCAACAGACGGACTAACTAACAGAGAGGCCAACAGACAGACAAGCTGACTCCTATATACCCCCCCCCCCCCAAATTGAATTTGGGGAGTATAATTATGTACAGGTGTACACTTTACCTCCAACAAGTACCTCTGCCCATTATCATATACTGAGAACATATTTTCAAGTGCAAAGGTGGCTCAACATAGAATCAAACTTGGACGCTCTACAGTGGGGATGGAAGGTTGAATCAGGCTCAAGATTATGTGCCAGTTCAAACTCATTTGACTGCCACCCCAGAAGATTTGCTGAAGGTTGTACGATGCTCTTGCAAAATTAACTGCGATACTAAGCGCTGTACATGTAGAAGATATGGACATGATTGTTCTTCCGCTTGTGGAGAGTGCAGAGGCATTAGTTGCTCGAATAATGATGTTGTTTTCGAAGATGAATCTGAAGAGGTTCTTAACTAAGATTGATGGTGGCCAACTTTTATACAACGACAATGCCCCATGTTTGGACGTTTAGTCCGTCTGTTCCTAAGCAGATCCTTTTACAAAGGAGGTTGGTTTCGATGATGGTTCCAAAGGGTCGTAATAGGCTGTACGCCGCTATTTTGCTTGAAATCCCCATTTTCTATGACAATGCATAAAAAAACAAACCCGAAAAATATGACTATGGCCGAGTAACTTAGAATATTCTGAATAAATTACGTCCAAATTTGTCCAAAAATAGAGGATGAGTTAGGTAAAAGCGATTTCCTCGTATGTATGTACGGACGCACGGACATTGGAGGAAAGGATACCAATAAATAATCACTTTCGGCAGCGTATAATACAACAATTCAAAATATAAGAAAATAAGTTACGTTGCATTATAAAAAGATTTTTAGAAATTTGGTGAATACCCGTGAATTTCATGCAAATTAAATTGTACAGCAAAAAAGTGGGTGGGGTAATAAAATTTCAAAACAATCACTTGGAAAAACTAATAATAGTTTTTGAAGTATTATCGCAGGTTTTTGCTTATTCTTATTATATTGAATCAATTAAACCATACTATCGTAAATACTTTTTTCTAAACGATTTTATGCGTGGCCAGTCTGCATGAAATAGACTAGAAATAAGAATTCACGATTATTTTCAATGATGGTTTTGGTCTGCATATATTCCACATATATATCTATGTGCTTTTTAAATGAATTTTCTTTGTGGATGGGTCAATCAGCTATAAAATAAAATGAGATTAGACAAGAAAATATCAGTAATGAAAAGAGTAAAAAAGTTTAAAGCAAAAGTTCAATGGTACAACGAGTGGGTGGGGTAAGGCTTAATTTTAAATCATTTTTAAAACAGAATTCATCTGTTTTGTATGTTTATATTGGTGCATTTTGAAGAATATGGATAGTTGTATTGAATTATGACGTTTTTTTTGTAAATGGATTGAACTGTACTTATTAAAAAAGTATTCTGTTTATAATGTCTATTTTGCTTCTTCATAAAAAAGATATTGGGTAGGTAAATATATTAAAAAAAAATATATATTTCCCATTCGATCTGTACTGGAGACTCTTAGTATATCATCTACCACATATCAAAAAATTCGAAAATGAAGAAATCATTTCTGTTGCAATTAGTTGAAGGTTGGTCCCTATTTTTCGCTAGAACGACTGGACTACAAGTTCAAGGGCATATAATTCACAATGTAACTATTAATAAATGCGCGCGGGCAAATCCTTAAAATCACCAATATCATGTCCACGTTTTGCCTTGATTTGTCAAAATCTTTAGTTGGCTGAGAGAAAACAAAGTCAAAACGGCCCTTTTTGACATTCAATGGCAGATAACTCAAGACTCTTATAGTTCATTCAGAATTCGTTTAAGTAATCTGATAGAGGGTCAAGCGATGATCATTCCTGTAAAGATTTATAAGAAAACATTGACAACTGGACGCACAGACGGACCGGACCCACTGGCTGGAAAAAGTAAAACAGGTTAACTCTGGGTATGTACAGACTAAATCGTTCGACAAAACAGCTAAAAGGTATACCGACTCAGAGATGAAGGTGTAAAAATAACGATTTGGTGAAAAAAACAAGATTATGTCCAAGTATTAAAGCATTAGGCAAAATATGCTGAAAGACGGTATCTCAAACAAGTAACTATGAATGGTTTACCTACAACTAGCGGATAAATGTTGTTCTTCTTAAATTCGATATCACACAATTTTACGCCGGATCATTACATTCATATAGCCAAAATCACATGATTATGTATGTTCACGTGACATTTGTCAAGATGGTGGATTGCTTTGCATAATCGAGTGTTGTTGGCCCCATGTAAATCAGCCGAGGTCTTACGAATGAGTGAGGCGTAAATTAATTATTACTGCCGCACTATTTTTGATTGAAATTGTTTTTATGCTACCGCATCGAACGATCTAGGGGAAATGTTTTACTGTTGTCCGTCTGTCTGTCCGACCGTCCGTCTGTCATTCTGTCTGTCCGTCCGGTTCTCAGTCCGACATTTAACGTGAAAACTTGTCATTGGCCTTTTCTCCAAAACGACTCCACATACAAAGCTCAAATTTGTATACACGATATATTCCTTCAATGATATTTATCTGTTCCATGCAAAATGACCTTCCTCAATGTCATCCATTAACCCTTACAACCCCTTAACATGAAAACTCAACGTGAAAATTAATTGTGAAAACTTAGCGTGCTAATTTAACATTGACCTTTTTGGGTGTATTCGTGTTTTACAAACATATCTTGTTTGTTTGTTTTCTCATCTTACTATCCAAAATCATTATCAAAATTGTCTTTACATTTTCAATCAAAAACAAAACATTAAAGGTCAATTAGTTAAATTCTCTAATAAGTCAATGTTATGGTGGCAGATATATAATTCTGATTCAGGGTAGATAACTGCGATAGGGATTACTAAAGTTGTGGTAGATGGTGGTACCTAACCCCTTTTCAAAACGACAATAAGTTGGATATTCCAAACCATAGCTGGGAAAATAGCTATGCATCTGGAAGAGATGCTGGATAGCAGCATATCCTCCTCTTGCTTATCTGTTTTCTCAATCTGTTCTATTATGGACGTTAAAACAAGGTTACTGGTGTGTTTGGAAAATGGTCATTAGATTTTGCTTTACACGTTACGCTAAACGTTAATCCGAGTTTTCTCTGATGAAATTCGCTCTTTGATATGTTGATGTCACTCATAAGCGACATCAACATATCAAAAAGCGAATTTTATCTATAAAAACTCGGATTAGCTGGAAGTGTGCTTAAAATGTGAATTTAATCGGTGCCTGTCAGATGTTACTTCTAAGTTGACATATGATTTTGATCAGATTAAGGACCGGTGTAACATTTTTGGGACGGTGGCGAAAGAAGGCTAAGTAATAACCTATTCATCGTCTGTCTCTGTTAATAAATCATTTAACCCTTTCACAAGCAAAACTTTGATTTATTGATTTCCCTAAACTTGTATTTCATTATTCTGTCATCCGCAACTCCTTCCACACTAGATTGTTCTAAAAGTTGCTGTTTTAAAAAAGAATAAACTAGTATTATGGACCTGGGTCTTTCAGATTTGCAAATAATTAAAAACCCGCTTCTCCCAAACTTCTGATTCATAGACTGTTTTTATGCTCCCCGAAAAAATTTCGGGGGAGCATATAGTCGCCACGCTGTCCGTCCGTCCGTCCGTCCGTGTGTCCGTCCGTCCGTGTGTACGCTGTCCGTCCGTCCGTCCGTCCGTGTGTCCGTCCGTCCGTCCGTCCACAGTCATATCTCAGCAACCCTAGGACCAAATTCAATGAAACTTCACATGTGAACTCCCTAGGTCAATACCTAGGGAACTTTTTCTCCGTTTGTAAATTTAAGGCTGCGTCATGGAAAAAGGGGCCTTAGTGTAAAAATTAGTTTTTCTCTTATTTCTCTTCATCTAATGGGCAGAATTTAATGCAATTTTGTGCTCATGTAATAAATAGGATGTTGTAGACCATATTCTATAAATAATGTCTGTACAAAAAAGCTGTCATGGGAAAAGCGGGCTTAATGTATGATAGTTTTTATTTTGTGACAAACACTTATTCGGGGAGCATAATCCGTCTGTGACGGCTCTTGTTTTATAAAGAGATGACAAAAAAGGTTAATGCCAAAATATTGTTATTGCATAAGATATTGAGAGAAAAGGAAAACTATCAATTGTCTTTTGTCTCTGTGATTTTTTAAAACCAATTTTAGTATTGACCACAAAACTCGGAACTTCTGTTTTAGGATGGTTTAAGAATGCTGGCACTCAACAGATGCTTATTTCATTAACCGACTACTCTCTTTTCGTTGCTCCTTGTTAGCTGCGTTCAACTACGAAACAATCAACCTCTGTTACTTCGTCTCATTTCGGAACCCTGGTGGGATTACATTATCCAATATATCGCTGTAAAGTGCATGTAACAAAAATATGAACCAAATTCATATTGCCTACACTGTTTTAAAAAATAAAATAGCCGTCATCCAAATTTCACTTCCATTGGATGTTGTTTATTGTTTGGATGAGTGACCGCGTGTGTATACTTATTTCTGGAAAATACTAAATAACACTGGTCAACGCAGCAAATGACGTCACAATTTAGTACATAATTCCATGTTGATAGCGTTACGACAGAGCTCTAATTAATCAATGTGAGCGAATATCTGTGGGTGGAGAGGAGGACTATCAACCGACGAGAAAGGTAATAACAACAGTTCTTTTTTAAAATATATTTTCTTTAAAGAAACTTAACAATGCGATGCGACATTAAGATTTCCGCCTATTTTCCGAGATTGCCTATGTTAGGAAATCCATATCCACATCGGCATTTTGAGTCAACACAGTGCCATTGGAATCTGCAGTTGTTGTCCTTGGTCTGGCAATCACTCTGTGAAACGCATGAGGCAGTTGCTGAAAGAGACAAACCAATTAAAGAGACAAGATCAGAGGCGCGTTAGACAAAATGTGTCATAACACTTCTTAGATTCAGTAAAGTCCTAATATGTCGAAGTTCGTCCAAAATGCCAAAACGGTTGGGAATCACGTGACACTTTCAACATTCTAAAATACCTATGTTAATAAATGACTTTTGACAAAAGAATCTGAAGCAAAGAGGGGGGGGGGGACTATGTCAGGGATTTGTAGAATGCAAATGATCATTTTAAAGAAACAATTTTGGTTTGTAGTCAATGAGTTTTTATCAGATCTACCGTATAAATCCCTGATATATTTTTATTTTATGTGTTTCAAATCGTTTTCAAATCGGCCATGTATAAACAGGATCATCCACGATTTTCTGCAAATAATATATCACGTGATTCTCTGTCGAGTTTAACCAATTATTGCACAGTGACCCATTTCTATTCCCTCACAAGAAAAGGCTTTGGAAAACATTGCAGAAAATGAAGAAATTGCTTGTGACAAGCAATTTCTTCATTTTCCAGAATGTTTTCCAACCCAAGATAGTAATGTTTTTTTTAATTCTTATTAACTTGAAATTGTCGTCTGTAGCATGTTTCAAATTTGAACAGTCCAAAATATTGCTGTCTGGTAATGGGCTAAGGATTAACAGACTAACAGAATACAACACTTACTGTGAGTACATGTGCACTTGTATTGGTCACATTCTAGTTCGTAATCGTTTTCTGGACAAGTCACGTGGTTACAGTCGCTCACCTTTCTGCACTGTTCCCCGTAGGTAAGTGCTGTTCATGTATAGAAAAGATTCGTTAGCCATTTAACAAACGACGAAAACATTGACTATTCCCAATTAAATCTGATGTTAATCCAAAGTCTTGATTTGAGAAAAATAATCACGAAAGTACATGTAGAGACTCAACACATGTTTAAAGCTTCTTCGATTCGGAAATTGAATACAATTCGTAGGAAAAAATAGCGATAAAAATTGTCAGAACTGCAGGAGATTGCGACTCATACCATTAACCACAGTTTGAAAGAAAATCTGTCCACTTATTCGAGACTATACTCTAAGGCAAAAATCTCTGTCCTCTTGCTACCTTCGCTTCCCACATTTTTTGAAATACTAGTATAGGAAACTGAACTTGTTTGAATTCATAATGTAATTGCGTTCCAAATCATCGCTTTACCCATTACTGCACAGTGACGCCTTTTGACTCCCTTACAAGAAAGGGCTTGGGAAAACATTGTGGAAAATGAAGATATTGCTTGTGTTGTGACAAGCAATTTCTTCATTTTCCACGATGTTTTCTAGACCAAAATGGAAATATTTCAAAAATTTCATCAACTTGAAATTGTCGTCTGCAACACATTTCTTATTGGAACAGTCCAACATTTTGTCGTCTGGTAATGGGTTAATGTTTAATTGTTATTACATAAAATCAAACAATATGAAAATACTGACGAATACATTGGCAATTTCCTGAAAATGTCTATGGATGTAATACATGACTCCATCTGGTAGATATTGTGTGTCAAATTTTCTGGTAAATTCAAGTCAAAGAGAAATCACATTCTCATTTTATCTTTGTTTAAGTATGTTTTTTTATGCCGAAATTGGTTATTTTGATATGTAAAAGTACTATATATTTTTTCAAAATGGTTCTTATAAGCCAAAAATCGATTTCAAAGTAAGAATGACAAAATCCTGACATGTTAAATGTGGTTTATCACAATTAATTCAATTTTAAGAAAAAAAATCCTCACATACGGCGCAATACTTTGGCTTGAAATTTTCGGAATTTTCATGAAAAAACGCTTGTTCACTTAAAAAGAAAAGTTAAATTCATGAAAAATATCAATAAAATGTATATTTAACGTTACCTGCAATAGCGCAAAGAACAGCCAAGCATGCGATAGCCTTCATTGTGTTGGTTGTTTGTCCGGAATGGTACTGGTCAACTGTCCAGTTACTGGTCAGGGGGCTTTATATACACATACAAGGACATACATATGACGCGTCACGCCAAGATTAGCCTTTGAAAAAATGAGAAGAAGTGCAACGCTTTTTGAAATTCGTCGTTTCACTGTTTAGCTTCACCCAGTCAAATTCTTAAAGCAAACTAAGGATAGGCCAACGAAAGAGCTTCATGTTTATTCGTTTTCGTGTTTCTACTGTTGAATCTGTAACAAATCTGAGCAACTATGGCGTAGAAACAACCTAACTTCCGTCACAATGACGTCATTTTTTACGTGTTCGATAATGTTCCGAAATATTTCCGGTTATGGACATTTTATTTTCAGAAAATCATCTTTACGTGAAAGGATTCTGCCCTGGTCAGTCTGCACAGTCCACTTCATACTTCACATGCGGTCCATTTTTTGCGACAGGGAATGTATCGTGACGTCGGCTTAATTGCTAAAAATCGTATCTACAGATTTAATAAAGCTGTAGCTACGAGGTTAAGCAATAGCACAGACGATATAAAGGCGTGTTGTTGTTATGCCGATAATATGGAAATGGCCAGATGGTCATCCCACGACCAGCTTGACCATGGCCAGAAATAGCCCGAGAATGACAACAGTTATCTAATTGAGAAACGATCTGACAAGGTCAAATTCAACACTGGTTGTATTAAATAAAAAGTTGACAAATTTATGTCAGCATCGGATAAGTCGAAAGTCTGCTTAAGTCGAACTGTAAATGTGGTCCCCTGTTTATCAAATACTGGTAATATCAAAACTTTTAATTAAATTAATTTGACGTGAATATAGGGGTTGATATAGTAGAAAAGGGATAGCTTAACCCTACATTACAATTATAAACGCACTTGACGGTAAAAAATGAATAATTATCATTTCAAAAAGTACTGAACAAATTAGTCGAACTCCGGATGTATCGAGGTAAAATGACGTGCATTACGATTCAGACACGTCAATTTCAACTGAACTTTATTCATTACGATCAGTTAGGACAACTAGATTATTTTCTAGAATGCATTTCGTAAACGGTAAGCACAAAAGATGGTTTCGAGCAATAAACTCGACCCAACGACCTTGTAAAATTTGGCTTGTCCTTATCGCTGCTTTTCATTAACAATTCGTAACTGCAGCTTGATTTAACTCTTTCCCAACCGGCACAATTTCAGGGTGGTCCAATTTGAAAACTTCAAAACAACATGATGATAATCTGATTTTGTATCGATGTGTGGTGCATTGCATTATCTAGGGAAAACAGGAGAGAATGTTTAGGGCTGGGATTTTTTCTACTTTCTATTAGGTTTAGTTTTCCTTAAATACACCCACCGAACTTCTAAACGGCCACCTCATTCTTTCACCTATAAATCGACATCTCGGATGAAAACTCATATTGTTTTTGGTTCTTTGTAAAATAAATATACATTCATTTTTGAAAAGTGTGACAAAGTTTCACAAAGGTGTGTTCGTAAATAATGAAATGGTGACGTTTAGAAGTGCATTACCCCATAATAAAGTCAAATATCACAACTGAATATACAATTTGATCTCTGTGTGCATTTATCATGGGTAATAATTCTATTCTCGTGGATAGTATGCATTCTTGAAGATAATGTAATGGTACAGAGCGAAAATACCAGGTTTGCTGGATTGCCTGAGTCAGGTCTTCTAAATCATTTACTTTTGCAGTGCTTGACTCCGCCTGTTTAGCAAGTCCAAGTGCTTCGTGGCTAATTACTAAACGATAATACAGGGGATGTCTAGTACACTTTAGGCTTCAAAATATTTGTCACGGTGCTAAGGCTTGGATATCTCGTTGACGAAGTGGCCTAAGATCGCATTCATTTAAGCGCTTTTAGCCGTTTGTAGTGGATTAGGTGGCTAGGATTACCCAACTTTTGTCTAGCGTTTGTACATGCATGAAATTATTTCTAGAAATTGCTTAATAAAACTGTCCATCTTATTGACGAAAAGCAGACCTTAATTGTGGCCGCCGCCGTGCTTTCTGAATACTTCCGGTACGCATGCACTCATCCTACGTCTACTAATTTGTGAAGAAGTCGCAAATATCAGATTCGATCCATCGACAAACAATAAAAACTATTTGTTTACCATCAGAAACAAAAGAAATGAAATGATTGCATTAAGATTTTGTTAGAAAAGTAAATTACCAAATTGACCTTTCTGGCTAAAGTCCCAACATCGAACATTCCGATTGTCATTTCTCGCGTTTCAATGATAATTATTGTCATGTTAGATGTTTTTCCGACTGGGCTATCCATATGGATAAATTATCAAAACAAAATTGGTATTATATATTTCAATATACACACTTTCAATTTAACGGTTCGACCAAATTGACGTCACGTGCTTCTTATTTGACTTGACAATACTGTTACTTATTCGGAAAGATAGCCGGTGACTTCGTTATTTACAAAAAGCAAACAATCAATCCAAATGAATTGACATGAATTATTTATTCAAAAATAAAAGTGGCCGTTTAGAAGTTCGGGTGAGTGTATTACTATATTGGTGGATGTTGTGAGGTTTTAAAAGGAGAAAAATGAACTAGATCTACATTCGTATTTTCTTGGATAGAAATGTTCTATCAATACAGGTTGACAAATCCATGCGCTAGTTTTTGCATAATGTATTCTTACGAGATTGTTTGCTCAACAACCTAGTATTGGGCCCTTTAACCCTTTCCCAAACAAGACCTTCTTTTGACGTCACTAATAGTAATGGCTTGGGAAAACATTGAAACAAAAGAAGAAACTGCTGATAACCAGCAGTTTCTCCTTTTGTCTCAATATTTTGTGTGCCATATTTTACACAAATCCTATCTTTGATAACATCCATTTTGACATTTGTGGTAGTTTTTGAAGTGGATCACTCTAAATGTTGCCGTTTGGGAAAGGGTTAAATAATTATGATGTGAAAATATTGCTTCAATGGGGTTGCAATTAATTAATGTTTATGTACATGGTTTACAAATGAACCTTTTCCAAAACACAAAAATAGGTGTCTAGTCCAATTTGGAAACTACTGCAGACGAAAATATGGATGTTGAAAAAGATTATTGTCTATATGAATAAAAATGTAACACAGAAAATATAGCTACAATAGGAGAATATGCTGGTTTTCAATATTTTCTTCTCTTCCCTTCTGTGATTTCCTAAAAAATTCTATTAAGAACACCAAAACCTAGTTTTGTTTGGAAAAGGGTTAAATGGTTATAATTTGAAAATGAATTTAATTCTGAATTTAATTGTTTGGATCAAATGATGTAAAGGTGGTAACATGTGCGCCTAGCTAGCTTTTGGTTAATCTAAAATGGAGTTATTATAATTGTTTTAAAAGTACTCGTTGGATCGAAGTTAGAGGGGGAGCTAAAATACGTCGAAATATCCGTACCCATTACAATGCAATAATGGAAGTTGCTTACAATGGATCAAACGAAGTTTCAAAGCAAATACCACTCGTTAGAGAGTGTCTTGAAAATGAAACGTATTCAACAATATCCAACATAGTAACGTTAATAACTCTCTTGTCTACATTTTTTGGAAACTCACTTATAATCGTGTCGATTCTGAGGTTTAAGGAATTTCAGAAGGGAGTTACGCACAAGTTGATTCTTCAAGTCGCCATTGCTGACCTTGTTTTGTTGGCCGCGTTAATAACATACCCAATAGAACTAGCAAAACCTGGGATATTTAGAGTTCCGAAAGTGTGTATAACTAGATCTATATTCAGCTTTATATCTGTTAGTGCTTCTATCTCATTTCTGACATTCATTTCATTGGATCGATTCTACGCTGTCATGTGTCCTATAAGACATATGCTGGTAAGGGAGAAAACGTGGCAATTCTACGTTGTGATTGTGATTGTATGGCTCGTGAGTTGTGCCACTGGAGTCATAGTGTTACTAAAGAATGTGTTTGAAGTTACAGGTTACGACGGACAGATTGACGGTTGTCCGGTGGCATGGTACTCTGTCGAAGCTCTCCTGAACGTCTCTTCTGCGTTTTTAGTGATCACATTTGTCACTAATTTTGTATCTTATGGATGCGTTCTCAACAGACTTATCCGACGTAATGTATACTTCAACCGAGCTTCAAAACAAAAACAATTGTCAAAAACGAAGCTACTGTTAATAGTGTATACTGTTTTCACAGTTTCGTGGTGTCCGTTTTTATTTTGCCAAATCTGGCTTCTAGCATCCAATAACAGTTCCAAAGTAAAGTGCTATCGAGAATATTGCCTGTTATTTGGGATCCTGAATTCTGGCGTGAACTGGATACTATACGGTGTTGGCAACAAGAAATATCGCGCAGCATTTAAACGATTGTTATGTTGCTGTAAGACGGACAACATTATAGTTATTTCGAACACATGATGTTTGGACGAATCACGTGACGAATATTTGTGACCTGTAACGCTAAGATGGTGTAGCTAATAAAAACAAATTTTGAGAAATGGATCAGACCAAGCAAAGGTTAACCAGAGGTGCGTTCTTTAGAGCGAGAATTTTTAAGATCTCTTAGGATGTTTTTGATACAGCGTTTTTGAGACCGAGATTATAAGCGAAGTGTTCCGAATGTTCCATACTTCATACAAATGACGTCATCATGACGTCATTTGTATGAAGTATGGAGCATTCGCAACACCTCGGTTTATGAATCATGGAGCATTCGGAACAACTCGGTCAATTCTATCCAATATAGATTATACAGAATTTACCAAGGGGTTCCGAAAGAAGGATAGAGCAATGGCGGCTCCCAGTGATAGTCTTAAAAATCTTGCTCAAAAGAGCGCTTTATCCTAAAACATCTTAAGAAATCTCAAGATATCTCAAGAAATCTCGCTCTGAAGAACGCGGCTCAGATGTCGTATCTTGGATAAGGAATATATAGTAAGACAGACGAAAACTCTGCATTAAAAAATAAATTAGAGTGAAAGGATTCGATCGAAGTCAGGCTGCGCGGATTGTGCAGACTGACTAGGGTCGATACCTGTCACACTTCACATGAGGTCCGTTTTAGCATGATGGGTCACATTTGTTTTCTAATAGACATTTTAATCGGCAATGTTTAAGAGATTTATCAGGTCGGCCCTGGTTCCTCGAAAACACTTATTAAGTACCTAGGGACTCATGAGCACATGCCCAACTTCAAATGAATACTCTAAAACGTTGAAGGGTATTGGATTGAAGTTCACGTAGATTTCGTGCGATTAGAGCACGGTGCTCAGATTCGAGTCTGAGAACGTACTTAAGTTTTTTCGAGAAACCAGGGCCTAGGTTTTATTGTTGTTGTTGTTTTTTTTTTTTTTTTTTTATGATTTTCTTGTCTCCTTTATGCTGAATCCGAATCGGTCACATCTTAACAGAGTCATTGAAGACTTTCTGCAATTTTATGTGGGTCTCGTGATTCCCTGTCATTTTTAATGTCCTGTCAAATTTTAACCCTTTCCCAAATGAAAAGATCTTAGGGTGGTCAAATTTGAAAAATGTTGTGGACAACAAAATGGATGAAATTAAAGATAAGATTTCTGTACACAATAGCACAGAAAATATTGAGACAAAAGGAGAAACTGCTGGTTATCAGCAGTTTCTTCTTTTGTTTCAATGTTTTCCCAAGTCTCTTCTCTAAGTGATGTCAAAACCAGGTCTTGTTTGGGAAAGGGTTAAATTTGTAACACAGGGTGTTGTGTTGAGATAATAATCGAGATGGGATCTGGAAAAAGATCCCTATAGCATTTTAGACGACAGTTTTTTGGGATCTACAGCGGGATATTACGTGAAACTACTACGACATAAAATCTTCAAATTAACTTTTATTTCAACTTGAGCAAATTAAATTCCGTTCGGTCAGAGAATGCGTTCTTTTTTAATCATCGGATAGAAACGCTATTGACGACCAACCGAAAATTTAGCGTTCATTGGAATATTCTAAAACGGCCACAAAATCTATTTCAATTATACTCGCAGTTATTAATAACCTCTGAATAATTATTAGATTATCAGGATTGTCGAAACTGGACTTGGGATCTCATAAACTACAATGCAATATCGCCCTGCAATTTGGACACAATTAGTTCTTTTTCTGTCTTTCTTTCTTTCTTTCTTTCTTTTATTTTGCTTTTTACGTCTCTAATAGAAAAAGACTTAACACTACGGCAAAAGAAAAAATACATTTGCCTGAGTGTTTTCTTGATAATATTATATTGTATATATTTGAACCGGAGTCTGAAAAAGAGACAATCCGGTTTACACCAAAGTACTTCGTCAATCTTCATGAGTCATCTGCATAAACGGAAAATTGACGAGGGCATCCCTCGTCAATTTCCGTTTCCGTGGATGACTCGTGTTAATTCACGAGGATATCTCTCATTAATTTCCGTTGTCATGGATGACGCTCAAAGATGTACGAATGTTTGTGGTATCCAATGATTGACTGCAATTTAGAACACCATGTATCCAGGCAAGTTTGCACATGAGTGAAGTTTGATCTGGACCCATAATACTGTCTTACATGTATTGTAGTTGTTAGCTGAGCTTATACATAGGCTGATCTGGATCCTTGTTAGTCGCAAATCTCACAAGGGGTCATTCTCCAATAGTCTCATAGTCTAGGCAATCTATCATTTATAACCAATAATGGATTTCTGCAATAGCTATGAAATAGGCTAGTACATATACAACCTAAATATTTGACGTTTGGGAAAGAATTAACTGAATTAATGATATTGCAAAAACGATAAGAGATTTTACAGTTAATTTGTTTTATTTGTTTTTGAATTACCATATATATTGCCTATTAAAGTATATTTACTTAATAATGTTGTTTAATGAATTAATGTTATACAGATGCTGATGCTTTTGTCAATAAAATTCAGAATTACATAATAAAAAGCACGTGGAAGAATAATATAATAATAATAAGTTTATTTTGGTAAAAGAGTACAAAACATGGTATAGTAAAAACACATTACAGCAATATTGCACATAATTAGTTATGAAAAAAATGTAACAACCATGTTATGCGCTCCATTACCAAGGATAACACAAAAAAGACGAAAGTTAATTCGTCTTATTTCCATTGTGGTCCCAGATAATGGAGGCATGGCACAGAAAGTCATGTTTACAATTAAATAATTTAGCATAAGATTTGGTGTCAAGATTAAAAGAATGAAAATATAAATAGTAATTCACATTTGAATATCACAGGCAATAGTATCACATTTTGACAGTCCATAAGGTAATGTTTATCATACTGATTTACTGAAAAATTAAAAAAAAATCATAAATAGAGTCATTTAACATAAGAAATGGGGTCATGATAAATGTATGAAATATATTCTGACTAAAATTAATGAAATAAAATATAAAGGATTATTTAGTTATGTCCATGAGATATTTTTTCGCAGCAGTTTTAAAGGAACTGGTGGATTCAATGTCTCTGAGCTGTTGTGGCAGGCAGTTCCAGGAGACAATACCATGATAAGCAAATGTTTTCTTACCAAACGTCTTAACTTTTGGCAAAGCATACCGACCAGAGTCATTAAATGCAACCTCACCATCAAAAAAGAAGAAGAAACAGCAGTTACCCTGGATCTTGTTAAACGGCCATGAACTTGACTAAGGGGTTTAAAATGTTCCCTCATGTACTCAGGGGCAAAACCTTTGTGAATTTTGTGGACATGACAGAGAGTTAACTGTTCGACACGTCTGTTAACTGGTAACCAATTTAGCAATTTTAATTGTTCGGCTCCTACATGAGACCTACTACCCAGGTCCAAGACAAAACGAACTAATTTGTTCTGGGTAGTCTGGAGTCTATTCTTCCAATACTGACTTAAACTTGGATACCAGAAAGAACAAACATAATCAAAATGGCACTGAATTAAAGACATAACTAAAAGCTTACGAGTTTGGAGATTAAAAAAATGTCTATTGCGAAACAAAAATTTCAAACGAGCATTGGCCTTAGAAACAAGCGACCTAGCAATTTCGTCACAAGTTAAATGCTGATCTAAAATTGCACCAAGATATTTTACTGAACTGGTTGCTTGTATGTTTATTCCATTGCATGATACATTTAAATTGCTTTTACTTTTAATAAGAGACATGTATACATATTGCTCGTTTTAAATACTTTTCCAGATTTCAAAGCTTTTGCCTTTTCAATTACAAAGAGTCAGAAATTGCGTTTCTTTTTTCATAAAGAGCAATGACGGAGAAAATAAACGCTGGTTATAAAGAGTTTTTGGTTGAGTATTTTCTAAATATGTCACTTTGCATGTTAAAGCTATGTAAGGTATAGTCCGTTTATATTGACCTGGACCTGTGGAATATACAATGAGTACTTCTGATGCGAAATAATCACACTCCGACATACATGTACATGCATATTGACACGAGAAGCACGTGTAGAATACAAAGTAACAATGCTTATGGAAACTATCGACCCTGCTCGACAGTGGGGATTGCTGACGTGTATTAATTTAGTCTAGGAGGTAGATGAGGTTTAATTGCGGTAAAAGCACCATACAACTTTAAGATTGATTCTTGTAGCAAATTGTCTCAGGAGTTCGGAAATGCGCGTCTGACGCGCATCCGCCTAGATATAAGGGGAGAAAATTGAGGTTAAAGTTGTCTGCCCTTGGATTTTTAAGCCAAAAATGGAAATCTTACTAGGCATTTCTTTTAAGGCACTGAGTTATTACAAATGGTTTAAAATAAGTAAATATATGCACATATCATCTCCATACATATTTTAATGATGTTTAATGAATGTTTTTGATCCATAAAAATCCAAGATGGCCGCCAAAATGTCTATTTTTAGTAATAAAAAGGTGTTTTTTTTAAAAATAAGATTTTTTCTGGGATGCATAATACGCTGATATGAATTTTTATGCATGTGTTTAATAAATAAAAACTAGGAAATTGTCTCAGGAGTTCGGAAATGCGCGCCTGACGCGTATCCGCCTGGGTATAAGGGGAGAAAATTGAGGTTATAGTTGTCTGCCCTTGGATTTTAAGCCAAAATGGAAATCTTACTAGGCATTACTTTTAAAGCATTGATTTATGACAAATGGTTTTTAATTTGGGAAATATATGCACAATTCATCTCCATACATATTTTAAAGATGCTTTATAAAAGTTTTTGATTCATAAAAATCCAAGATGGCCGCCAGAATGTCTATTTTTAGTAACAAAAGGGTCTTTTTTGTAATAAGTTTTTTTCTGGGACACATGTATGTTGATATGAATTTTTATGCACGTATTTGATAAATATTAACCTATTGAAACTTAGCAAATTAGGAAAAATAAGTACTGAAACGGATTTTTAAGCTTAAATTGCATTTGCATGTCCCGAGAATTTTGCGAAAAGCATTTCCATGCATTCCTTTTAAGGCATTGATTCATTACAACTGGCATCTAATTGCGGAAATATGGTTATATCATCCCCATTCATATTTCAATGATGTTTAATGAAAGTTTTTGATGCATGAAAATCCAAGATGGCCGCCATGATATCTATTTTTAGTAACAAAAAGGTCTTTTTTGAAATAAGATTTTTCTGAGACATATAGATTCTAAATATGCTAATATGAATTTTTATTAATGTATTTGATAAATATTGACTTATTGTGACATAGAAAAGTAAGGAAAATAAGTTTTGGATAGTAGGAAAACAAGTTTTGGATAGTGTTCTAAACAAAGTTTTAAGCTTAAATTGCATCTACATAATCCTGAGGATTTTGCCAAAAGTTTTTCGAACCATAAATTAAACGCATTTACAAACAGAGTTATTCTTTTCAATGTACATGTGTATTATACATTTTATATGCATTTCACATAATCACTTAGTACGGATACTTATAACCATCAAGAATTATGTAATGCCAACATGAATGCCAAGATGGCCACCATTTCATGAATTCTTTTGTATAAATGGGCTTACTCACGGGATGTTTTCCTAATTATACAAAATCATTTTGTTGATACGGTCTGCATGTTATTGCTTCATTATCTGACTGAATCACAATTAGAAACACAAATTCGAGAATGAGTCTAATAGAATTCTGTATTTGTTACACAGAACCTTGGTATATTACCTTTCCCAGGATGTGGCCCTTATGAAGTTTTAAAATGTACAGTGTATCCTGTAACCTTTATTTCTTTCTGTTTCTCAGGTACACACGATAACTGATTTAATGCTGTAAAATTTGGAGGACATAAAAGGAGGTCAACATGTCAAGAATTAAAACCTTACATCTTGTCCAAAAATCATGACCTGGGGAAGTAAAATTTTTTGATGAAACTACCTGATTAAAAGCATAAACATGTGTGTCACTTAGACAGTTCAAAGCTAATTTAAACCTGTCAACCGATTCCTATTTTCCTCTAAAACTCCTAAATTTTGGGCACAAGTCCTATATTTTCAAGTACCTCGTATACTCCTATATGCAATGCTCCTATATTTTGAAAATATTTCCTACATTTTTGGTAAAATTATTGTCAATGAATGATAAGATGCTATTTGCATCTTTATGTTTCAGGTAAGAGAATTTCTGTCTTCCATTATAGCATTAACATACTGTATAATGTTCTGGTGTTTTCGTCTGTTCATCATCACTGATTTGGTTACGTACAAGGTTATTGAATAGGACATAATGTATAGTAGCCTAGTTTCTGGATTGTGATGCTGTGGAACTGAAAGGATTACTTTATTAGCTCACCTTAGCATAAAGTGCTGAGGGTAAGGTATCGTGATCACTCGTCATCCGTCGTCCGCCTGTCCGTTCACAAGTAAAAAACTCTCCTCCAATACCATAAAGCCTAGAGTTTTGAAATTTTGTATGTAGAATCTCATTGTATGAAGGTCATCTACCAAAATGTTTCAAGTGATTGTGGTACAATTAAATTTAACCATATGTTGTGGGACCTGTATCAAATTTCATATAGACAAACAAGGAAATCCTGTACAATCTAATACACTTGAAACGTTTGACCTAGGGCTTTGAAATTTGGTCTATAGTATGGAATTGTCTTATAGCACCCCTAAAACTTCAAATTATTATGTTATAATGAAGATTGGCCCTGTTTTGTTAGTATTAGATTACATAAAGAGACAAAAAATCTAGGCTTGTTTTTACTCCGGCTTTCGAGGGCTTTCAAATTTGGAGTGCTGAATTGTCTAAAATCCCTCTGCCAAAATGCTTTTAATTATTGTGCTACAATTAAATTGGGTCCTATGTTGTTAAATATCATTTTCTAGATATAGACGGAGGAGCAAATCCTCGACAATCTTCTTCTCGCTATATGTTTGGCCTACAGCTTTGAAATTTGGTTCGTATAATTGTCTTATGGTCTTTAATCAAAATACTTGAAAGTTTTGTGGTGCAATGAAAATTGGCCCTTTGTTGTGGGATATTGTAGTACATATGGAGAGCAAGAATGAAATCTTGTACAATCTTCTGACAAATGTTTGCCTGAAATGAAAATTGGCCGGAAGTTGTTGGTCTGGGATGAGGCAGAAGGTATCTGATACATACAATCTCCTCTAAACCTCAGTGTTGTACAACAAACTACACTGGGTAAGAACTGTGGGTCTAACACAAAGCTGTCAGTGGAATTATGGCCATGGCTGTAATATTTCTTTGGCTTAATACACAATATAAAATTATGTTTAATGAAATTTGAGGCCAAAATGCCTCTCAGAGCGCATTCAAATTGATTCTGAGGACATTTAGATTGTCAAAATTTTCTTGGGAGAGGACATTCATCCCTCTATGTTCAGAGATGATGTCTCTCAGGTGTCCTCCCCCACTTGTACCTTTTGCGCTTGTTTGTATCAGCATTTTTAATGCTGCACCACTTTCAATAATAGCTTGAAAGCCAATGTGAATGCTTGAGACAAAAATACTTTACTTAAACTCCTATATTTTAACTCAAAATGGGATAAGAGCTCCAGTATTTCATGGAAAATATTCATATTACAACTCCCTGTTTTAGAAGACTTGGTTGACAGCCTGGACATAGTTCCTCTAAGCATGTCTCAATTCCCAGACTTGTTTGATGATACCATGGGATATCACGTCAGTTGTTACAGCAACTTCACTGTCACAAGGGGTTCTACAGGACAACCTTATACTATAGATGAGTCAAAATCATACACAATTTGCTCTAATGAACAAGGGAAAGCTGGTCCATAGAGTACATCTAGTATATTCCCTGCAACCTGTGTATTTTGTGACTGTCCTGCAAAATTGAAAGTCCAGTTCAAAAAGGAATATCCCGGGAAATGTGAAACTGAAGGTGCAGCAAATGTCATTATAATTATATGAATTAGGTGTGATAAAAGTTGATAAAAACTAATAGCAAAAATCAGTGACATTGGCATGATAGCAAAAAAATCAAGTATCGCCAAAAGCTGCAAGGAAACCTGCATCATGGCAAGGGTCTGGTTGAGGAAGCCTACCAGTATCTAATGGACAAATCACCTTCAGCTGATGATCATACTGTTAATTTACTAAAGAATCTCATTCAGGAATCACTAGTATCTAGTCCAATGGGGCTGAATTCTTGGCATCTCTGCACAAACTTTACATCAGCTTCTTGGATGATGAAGCTCAACAAATACAGGTAACCAGTCTTGGAGTAAAAATCAGTAAGTGTTGCCCTGATTTACTACTTGAGAGGTTTAGTGAAGGATTTAGAGAAAGACCGCAAGGATCTGTCTGAACCTGTAACAGTGGAAGCTCTTGCCAAATGCCAAGCAGACCGACCCCCCCAGGAAATTTAATTAGATTCTTCAATGTGCTTTACACATGGTCAAAGGGTATCCTTAGAGTTTAAAATTGCTAGAGCCTAACCACCCTACAATGTTGTCATTTAACATAGGGGTAGGAAGAGGGGGCCAAGGGTGGGGGGGGGCAGCCCCCCCATTAATTTAGAAAAAGGGCCTGGCCCCCTTATGGCCCCCCATAATACACCCATATTTCCATTCACTTTAACATATCCCCCAAATATTATAAATCTTCCTACGCCACTGTTTAGGAAAGGGTTAAATAATAGGGCTGCTTTAAGACTAAACCTCCTAAGTAGTAGGTTGTCTCAACAATTGAGCTGTGATCAAAATCAAAACTAGAAGGACTAGCTTTCTCTGGCACATCATAGCGCATTGTGTATGATTTTGACTCATCTACAGTGTTAGATTGTCATGTAGAATCCCTTATAGCAGTGAAGTTGCTGTAGCAACTGATGTGATATACCGAGGTATCATCAAACGAGTCTGGGAGAATAATCGAGGCATATTTGGAGGAATTACCTCTGGACAGTCTAACAGACGCATATGTTTGTGCTTTTAACCAGGTATTTTCGTCAAATGGTTTGACTTCCCAAGGCCAGAAGTTTTGGCCAATGTATAAAGTACAATTCCCTAACATGTTGGCCTCCTTTTTGTCTTTAAATTTTGCAGCATTGTATCAATTATTTTGTGAACCTGGGAAACAGAAAGATATAATACATGTATAATAAAGGTTATAGGATACTGTGTACGAAACTGGTACATTTTAAAACTTTACAAGGGCCACATCCTGGAAAAAGTATACCTGGTATATTAAGTTTTTGTGTAACAAAAATAGAATTCCATCAGATTCATTGCTTTCCAATTTGAAATATGTAATTTATGATTGTGATTCAGCCAGATATGAAGCAATACATGCAGACTTAAATCGACAAAAAGCCATTTTGTATGATTAGGAAAACTTCCCATTTCTACCACAGAATTCATCATGTAATTCTAAATTAACCCAAATGGTGGCCATCTTGGCATCCATATTGGCTTTAGATTTTTTTCCGGGTGGTTATAAATATCCGTTTACAATAATTGATTATGCGAAATGCATATTCAATGTATAATACACATGCATATTGAAAAGAATAAATATGTTTGAAAATACCTTTAATATACCGATCGAAAAGCTTTTCGCAAAATTTTCAGTATAATGAAAATAAAATTTGAGCTTAGAATTTGCTTAGAATACCATCCGAAACTTATTTTCCCTACTTTTCTATGTTCCAATAAGTTAATATTTATTAAATACATGTACATTCTTAAAGATTCATATTAGCATAATATATATACGTCCAGAAAAAATCTTAAAAAATACCAACACCTTTTTGTTACTAAAAATAGACATTATGGCGGCCATTTTGGATTTTCATGGATACAAAACATTCATTAAACATCATTAGAATATATATGGAGATAATATGTGCATATATTTGTCAAATAAAAACCATTTGGAATGAATCAATGCCCTAAAACAAATGCATCGAAACGCTTTTCGCCAAATTCTCAGGACATGAAAATGCAATTTAAGCTTAAAAATTCTTTTCAAATACTATCCAAAACTTATTTTTCCTAATTTGCCAAATTCCAATTGGTTTATATTTATTAAATATGAGCATAGAATTCATATCAACATACATGCGTCCCAGAAAAAAAAACTTATTTAAAAAAAGACCCTTTTGTTACTAAAATTAGACATTCTGGCGGCCATCTTGGATTTTTATGGATCAAAAATTTTCATGAAACATCTTTGAAATATGTATGGAGATGAATTGTGCATATATTTGCCAATTAAAAACCATTTTTAATGAATCGATGTCTTAAAAGTAATGCCTAGTAAGATTTCCATTTTGGCTTAAAAAGCCAAGGGTAGACAACTTTGACCCCAATTTTCTCCCCTTATACCCAGGCGGATGCGCATCAGACGCGCATTTTCGAACTCCTGAGACAATTTCCAAGCTTTTATTTATTAAACACATGCATAAAAATTCATATCAGCATATAATGCATCCCAGAAAAAATCTTATTTTAAAAAAAACACCTTTTTGTTACTAAAAATAGACATTTTGGCGGCCATCTTGGATTTTTATGGATCAAAAACATTCATTAAACATCATTAAAATATGTATGGAAATGATATGTGCATATATATACCAATTTAAAACCATTTGTGATAACTCAATGCCTTAAAAGAAATGCCTAGTAAGATTTCCATTTTTGGCTTAAAAATCCAAGGGCAGACAACTTTAACCTCAATTTTCTCCCCTTATATCTAGGCGGATGCGCGTCAGACGCGCATTTCCGAACTCCTGAGACAATTTGCTACAAGAATCAATCTAAAAGTTGTATGGTGCTTTTACCGCAATTAAACCTCATCTACCTCCTAGACTAATTATTCCATGTCATAATTACTCATTGCATATTCGTCGGGTTCAGGGGCCTGTTTCATCAAAACATTTAAGTCGTATTTTTGACTTACCAATGTCTTAAAAATCCCTTAAAATAACAATCGCATAACCCAGGTTTTGATAGAATGGCGATACGCGTTTCTTACCCTAAACTTGTCGTAAGTCGTCGGTAAGTCAAAAATACGTCTTAAATGTTTTAATGAAACAGGCCCCTGGTCAATATTTACAGACAATACCCGAATTGAGTTATTTCAAATTTAAACCTATGTTTTGGGTAATCATTTGAATCGTCTGTTTGACACCTTAGCCCCTACCCAAAAGTTGACCAATAATGCTGAACTTTCATTATTTTACACTAATTATAAATGGAAAGTCCAATTTAGCCAGCCACTAGTCGGGACAGAGGCTTGAGCCCAACTCCCACCTTTGAAATTGCGTCATACGGGCATTTTACTAGCATTTTATTTTTTCTATTTTCTCAATACATTTCCCTTAAAGAGGTTTTTCCATCGGACATTTTCGTCAAATATAATACCCACAACACAAAGAAGTCCATGTCTATTGTTGGCGCAAGATCGCATGACACACGTTTACATGTATAAAACATGAATAAATTCTTTTAAGTAGTGACGTAGACATGTTGAAAACATAAGTACATTGATAGGGCGGTCTGTTCACTGTTTCGGAGGTCCGACTTCAATCCTAGGTCGCGATTTTCTATTGTCGTACTCAAAATCACGTATATTTTTAACTCAAAAACCCAATTGGCTTACCACAAATAACAACTAAAACTTAATACGAAATACATGGATTTCACCATAATTTTCAGAATTGGGAGAAAAATTTCAATGTTCCTAATTGTTTGTATCCGGAGTTGGCGCCGTATTTGATTCAAGAGCTACCATGGCTCTCCGCGTCTGATAGGCGAGTTCGCTCTGACTATAAAAGTTTCGAAATAATGATGAAAAAGGGGGTCTGTGGAACCGGAGAATTACCAAAACAAAATTGGTCTTTTTAGGAAACAAAAAAAAATATTCGGGTAAAATTCACCCGGATTTCGCCCCATCAAAATTTCACCCACAAATGTCGGTGTCAACTTAAACACCAAATAAAATAAAATTTTATAGCTACATGTAAAAGCAATTGATGGCGAAGTAAAAAGTACAAAAATCTGCCAATATCCGGGTTCGATCTCAGATCTCCATGATAGAGGACTGGTCGCTCTTACCATATACCTAGTCATTCATGGTACTTACATTCATCATGTTATAAGAGATTTCTTTGTTTTATCGAACAATGATTTGTGGACATTTGAACAAAACGTTAACATGTGCCATACGATCTTGCGCCAACAATAGTCGCTTAAAAATTATGAGCCCTTTCTCAAACAACCCCAAAACATGTTTCAGCATGATGTCTGCTGCAGAAGACAAAATGATTGTGGTTTAAAATGTGATTGTGAAAGAGGGTAAAGATATTGGGACAAACGAAGCAAAATTAATGCTCTTTGTCAACATTTTCTATTTGGCCTCAATGATTTCCTATGCTACGGCATAAGTGTTTATTATGAACGGCGTCAAACTCAGGTCTTGTTTGGGAAAGGGATAAAGGGAAATAACAATCAAAACTCGGTATTTCTTTTCCCTGTTTCCCCGACAGCCTTTATTTGCCATTTTACATACAAGGCATGGCCTTGGTTTCTCAAAAAAAAACAAAAAAAACTTAAGCACATATTCGTGAGTAGACCTACATGGTCAACTTCAATGGAATACTCTCCAACTTTGAAGGGTATTCGATTAAACTTCACATGGATTTCGTGTGATTTGAGTACGGTGCTCAGATTTGAGTCTGATAACGTCCTTAGTTTTTTCGAGAAACCGGACCCTAGTGTTAACGTCCCTAATAGAAGGAGATTGTGGAAAACATTGTGGAAAAAGAGAAATTGCTTGTGACAAGCAATTTAGTCATTTCCCACAATGCTTCTTCCCTTGAAGACCAGAAAATGTACAATTTCATGTGCTTTAACCCTTTCCCAAACAAGACCTGGTTTTGACGTCCCTATCAGAATTGGCTTGAGAAAACATTGAGACAAAAGAAGAAACTGCTGAGAACCAGCAGTTTCTCCTTTTGTCTCAATATTTTCTGGCGATAACACAAACATTTTGGCCTTTTGTGATCATTTATTTTGTCGTCTGTTGCAGCTTTCAAATTGGACCGCAGCAGCTGGAGGCTCGGTAAGGGTGTTGTGGTAGTACTGGTTTGAGAAACAACAGGAATCCATGGGTAGGTGCTCCAGCCGCCGCGATATGACCCTGGTAGTTGAAAACGGCGTAAAACCCCATTAAACTCAAACTCAAACTCAAATTTGACCGCCTTAATATTTTTTCGTTTGAGAAATAGTTAAATTGTTGTCTGAAACATCTTTGAATTTGGACCAGTCTAAAATGTTGCCGTCTGATAATGGGTTAAACTTTTCCAAGCTTTGAACTTGTTATGATGGCCTTGGTTGGGAGGCTTGCAAAAAATGATACAAAATATGACAATACTATTTTGTCCTTTGCCTTAAAAAGTGACCCAACAGCATATCGGGACAACTTTATTTTCGTCGCTTAAGCCCTTTAGTCACGTTTGGGATTGTACATGATGGGATGGATAACGAATACGGACAAATTTGCCTCGCGTCAGCTAAGAAATTTTGCAATAATTTTCTTATATCTGCGTCAATTTTCAAGCGGATTGATGCATGTACCCCGCATTACTGAGCTCTTTCTTCAGATATATGACTTGTTTGTAGAATCTTTGTACTTTGTCCAAAACTGATCCCAACCGATCAGAAAAACGACAGACAATCCAGGTCATTTTTCTAGTCGGCTGGGATCGATTTTTGAGAAAAGTACAAGGAGTTTCCCGATAAGTAATACATCTGAGAAAAGGGCTCAGTAAGACGGAGTACATGCAACAAACATCATGAAAATTGACGCTAAAATAAGAAAGTTATTGCACAAATGCTTACCTAAAGCGTGGTTAATTTGGCCGTAGTCGTTACCATTTCGCTTTCTGGTCGGTTGGGACAATATTTTAGAAAATGTAACACGAGTTATTTAATGTCATACATCCGATGAAAGAGGTCGGTAAGGCGGGGTACATGCAACAAACCTTTTGAAAACTGACACACAAATAAGGAAGTTATTGCAAAAAATCTTACTAGAATCGAGATTATTTTGTCCGTATTCGTTATCCATCCCATCATGCACAATCCCCACCGTGTGAGTTGAGTGCCTTCAGAACACGGTGGATAATCACGTGATACAACATTTTCAGAAAATCTTCAATAATTCTGTTAATATGGTACGAATTGAATTCGGGTTGAAGCAAAGAATGTGTACAGACGTCACGCATTTGATGCACGTGGTGGATTTTTTTAAAAAAAATCAGCTGATAAAAAGTTATTGAATATCAACCAAAATCAAACATTTTTTTTTCAAAACTCCATCACGCAAAGCTTATTACTGGCATTTTCCACCTTCTCTGTTTCAAACCGAATCTAAATTGGTTAATCATTAACAAAAATATTGACGATTATCTGAAATTCTGAGTCACGTGATTAACAACCGTAAGAAAGTGACCGAAGGTGGATCACCACATACGCAGAGTCCCGCCTTAATCTGGCAGCACTATCACACAGTTAGTCATACATTTTGATGAGAGAATAAACAAACTATTATTTTGTCCAAATCTTTCATTTAAACAAATACAAGACTATACGCCTTTTCTGTTTAAAAACATTTCCTCACAGCGACACATTTTGACACCTATCAGGACAATTGCTTTTAATTAGAATACAGTGTGGATAATGAAAAAATGCAATTTATTCATTGTCCAGAATGTTTTTAACCTAAGTTGCGCATATTTTTTTTCAATTTATCAACTTGGAAATTGCCGTATGCAATTCCGTTCAAATTGAAACAGTCCAGCGCTTTGCCGTCATGTAATGGGTTAAGGTAAAATACTCGTAATCTGGACATATTTTAAAAGATTCATACGACTTCAGAACTTTTCGAGTGATGTCCGACGTACACAGAGAAGAGTTACGTCGTCGTCTCAATCTCTATTATGGGTATTCTACATTAAAACGATAAAACCAAATGTTTTCTTGTTAAGGTTAGCATAATTATGGTATTCATCCCGACACCTCGTTGTTCCTACATGAACATAAAAGTTTCTTGAATGCCGTTTGATACTTTTTGTTACTCTTCGCGTAAAATAACCAATTTAGACCAGAATTAAAGAATCCCAATATAAACAAGTACTCCCTATAGCATTTAGCTGTCATGTTGTCTGGTGAAGTAATGACAAAAAACTGACAGATCAGGAACGGTAGCCAGCATAAGGAAAACACGATGGATACCAGCATCATTAACTTGGTCTTGGACGCGTGTTTCTGTGTGCTGTTGAAGTTAAAGTCACTGTTCCGCTTCATAATTCGCCTCAGAATACACCCATAAAGGATGAAATTTAGAAACATTGTCAATGCTATAAATGATGTCGATACCGTGGTCATGGTTTCTACAGAATACCACGCTAATGGACATCCTTCAATATCACCCTCATACCTGCTGTCCTCAAACATGTTCTCCTCAATTATGATAACACTGGCGAAAATGGCTCCTGCCCATACTGTACATATAGACACGTACAGAACCCATGTCTTCTTACAGTATACCATATGCCAGAGAGGGAACAACACAGCTAGAAACCGATCAATTGCAATGAATGTCAGGAAAGTAATTGATGCACTTAACGATAAATTACAAAACACCGGTCTCATACTTAAACACAGAAATGCATTATGGAAGTATTCAGGGCGTACGAATTCCACTGGATACGTGACTAAAACTGGTATAAGAGTCAGATCAGCTATAGCAACTTGGAGAATAAGCTTGTAAATCACACTCTTATGGAACTCCTTGAATCGGATGTGAGAAATTACTATCAAGCTGTTCCCGAAAAGTGTTGAAGCTAGAGTGATCGTCATCAGAATTACTGATATATATTTATAAACGTTATTCTCCAAACACTTGGTAATGTATGGCATGGCTGCCAGGACCTCATTCAGGTGGACCGGCTCTTTGTTATCCTTCTCTGTGTGGTTTGTGGAATGCATCTTGTCTGTACCAAAAATAAAGTAAAATCAAATTATAATACCGAATACGCACATTCTTTCTGTGGTCGCATGTTTCTTTTAATAATACTGAACATAATACTGACATACGAAGATAGTTATTGAAATGATAATAAGTTTTTTTCTCTTCCCAAACTATGACAAAGTCGACAGCTATAATTTCAAAAACACTGCGAATGATAATTATAGGTATACATACATTTGGAATTCGTATAGATTTATGTACAGAAAATGTCTAAAGTAGAATGTTTATAGTTCGTATGGTTTACATCTTATTTTCCTTCGCACCAATGTTTTCCTTAACTAGTTCTATTGTCGATATCAAATCCGGGAAATTCATTTTGTAAGATCCAAGAAATTCATTTTGTAAAGAAAAAAAGAGAGAGAAAATTATATGAAAGCTCATCTGACACTCTATAGCCCTAGGCTAATATTATGTTGTCTAACATTCCAAATAATTTGCCAACCAATTTATCCGTTCAAAGCACAACACCAATGATCTGCCCAATAAATTCGTCGCCCTTGATAAATTGATCGTACACTATTTCATCACTTCAAATGTTATAAATGAACTGGGAATTCCGTGAGAATAAACATAAAACATCACGTGTTTTTATTAATCGATATCAATTTCTATCATGGATAATCATTTAGATAACTAATGTTTCAGTTACGTATCCCGGTGAATAATGTACTCGGTGGTAGGGCTATGACTAATACATGTACCTGGGTACATATGACATTTACCCGTGGGTACCTGGGTACCTGATCACGAATCAACTTTGTTATCTCAAACACGTTATTGTTAGGATAAATGCACCATTTAAAACATGCAGATGAGTTAACTCGGTCGAGTTAACTCACCTACATGTTCCTAAAGACGGATTTCTTGGTTACCACATGAGTCTAAAGTGATCATTCACATCTTTTCCAGTAGTTCTGTTACTTTTGAAAAGACAGTATACCAAAATACCTAAGATGTAGTACAAGCTCAAAACGAAAATTAATCATGGAGTAACGGGTATGAATTTGTAGCCTCAGCCTGGAACTGGTAACTCTACCCAGGGGTAATCGGGTTCTCCACGGTGTATAATCACGTGACTCAGAATTTTCGATAATCTTCAATATCTTTTTTAATACTTGACAAATTTAAATTCGGTTTAAAGCAGAGAATGTGGGAAAATGCCAGGAATAAGCTGGACATGTTTGATTTTTGAAAAAAAAAATTGGTTTATCTTCAATAATTTTTTTATCAGTTGATTTTTCAAGAATCAACCACATCCATCTAATGCGTGACATCTGTCCAAATTCTCTGCTTCATACCGAATTCAAATCGGTTCAGTATTTACAAAAAAGTTGAATATTTTCTGAAAATATTGTATCACGTGATTATCCACCGTGTTCTCATTTCAGTGCTACACGGTGGTGCAATACTATAGATGTTACACAAGGGTTATAGCCCGAGTGTATTATTCGTTTGGACGCCTTCCGGAACAAATAGCTGAATGGGCGATTAAGTATGGTAGAAATGGTTTATTTGGATACTTAAACGGAAAATCAATCAAAGTACTGAAAGTAATGTTGGGAAGCACATTTGTTAATAATGTTTAAATGCCTTTCTGATTGTTAGCAATATGAATTACATGGACTTGGATATGAAGGCCGGAAGCAATCCTTTCCTCTTTTACTGTGAAATTTGTTAGAAACACATCCATCCATTACCAAAAAAACAATTATTTTGACTTGACCAAATTCGAAGATATTCTGGACAATTTTGACTTGAATAATATTTGGTGTTTTTTAACAAACACCGTGACTTGATTTCGGACAGATAATATCATTTAGAATGTGTAATTCTAAAACCTAATAACTTTAGCTTGAATAAAGCTGTAGATACAATGTTTTTTTTATATAAACAACGACAATTTATAAATATATACATGTTTAGCTAATCTATTATAGCACAACCTTTATGCATTTTATCATTTGTATATGAACTATTTATGAAATGTATTTCATAGTTCATTAAACTTGACTGAGCCACTGGACTGACTTTTGATCATAATAAAGCAAATTACTACGTCGGTCTTTTCTTCTCTTCGAAACATAATAGATTGAATGTTTCGTTTTCAGTTACACAATTCAATTTGCCTTAAGTATAACGTCAGACTTAAATATTTAATATTCGAATGACTGTTCCCTCATTGAACTTTGATTTGATGGAACAATTCAAAGTGAGGAGGTCCGGGAGATGTTGTGTGGTTTGTAAAGTGTACACAGAGTTGGCGACAAAGGGAGAGTAAATTTTGCAAAATTTGCTTCCCAAAAACTGTAATTGACTACATGTAAAAATTGAGCAAACGGAAGTCCAGAGAACTTTGGTTTCAACTCCCCTTCTAGCCGTAATGGACCTTGTGATCACGTAGTAGGAATGAATTTTGTGCTAAAAATAGACATTGTTTATCGTTATGCTTTGATAAACCGCCAGTGTTGTTATCAAATCTCGTAATCTCGTTGAACCAAGCTATAGATAAAATTCTTCCCTATTATGCCGTTGACGGTGGATTATAAGCTCGTCATTAAATCTAGATATTAATTAGCGCACGTGTTGGAAACTGTGACAGGTTAGTACTTTCGCACTTATAATCTGAATCATTCCGGGTTAACCCTTTCCCAAACGACATAATTTTAGGGTCATCCAATTTGAAAGCTGCTGCAGACGACAAACATGATGATAATAAAGATAGGATTCGGTTGTGATAGAGTCAGGAAAATATTGAGACAAAAGGAGAAACTGCTGGTTATCAGCAGTTTCTTCTTTTGCCTCAATGTTTTCTCAAGCCTATTCAATTAGGGACGTCAAAACCAGGTCTTGTTTGGGAAAGGGTTAATATCAAATCCTTGCAAATTACTTATTATACAATTGAATAATTCACAATGTACTGTACTTAAAGCATTAATTTTGTATTAAGCTGTTTTTACATTAAGCAATGCATTCGTGTAGGTTAGTATCAATTCAACTAATGGACATCATCCTAGTTTTGTAACGATCAAAGTTATTAACATGTTGAAAGGTTTCACCATTCAGTCATCCTTTCCCAAACACTATTTGTTTCGGCTCTAAGCTTCTTTACCAATTGATGTTTTTATAAATCATTGAGAATGATGTTCATGGGCATTTTCTCTTTTTCTCTGCACATTTTCCGTGTTATGACATAGCATTTTCATAAACTTAAACATTGAATTCGGTTGAATTTTGCACCAGTAAAGAAATTTCGGTTAAGGGAATGGTCAAAGAAGAACAAATTGGAAATATAATGATTCTATTAACCTTTTCCCAAACAGATCCCGAATTTAAAGTCTGCTTTAAAGCAACTGAAGAAAGCTCAGAGAGAAAAAAATATAAATGCTAACAACCAGCTTGTTCTCTTTTTCTAAAAGTTTCCTCTGCTTTTATTTTCCTATCAGCCTTTTCAAATATCTTTCATTTTTTCGTCTGCAACAGCTTCCGACTCAGTATTAATTTGTGATGTATTGGAAAGGGTTAATGAATTTTACTTGTAACGTAAATCGCACTGTAGTAATTTAGTCTGGAACAGCAATTAGGGCACCATTAGGCGCCATTGTTTATTTAATAACTATTTTCCACACAGACCTGAGTAAAACGACTTTTTTGGAAAACCTTTGGAAGAATATTGTGACAGAAGAAGTAAATGTTGATTACCAGCACTTCGTCGGTGTGAATGCAAAACCTCGTTTGTCGATTTTTTGCGATTTTCAAAGTAAAATTTTGTGAGTCCATTTACACGTAAGGCAATTCTTACAGGTTTTCAGATATTTTTTACTGGTCAGTATTGATGACACGTTTTTCGTGAACAATATGCCTGAATTTCGAGAAAGGCCTTTCAATTTTGAAAAAAAGTTATAACACATTTTTCTTTCTTAAAATCTTCCAAAAAACGAGATATGAGGTTTTGCATTTACAACGACGATTTTCTCCTTTTGTCTCAATATGCCTATGCTATTAAAGCACATTTCATCATTTTCCATCAATTTAACGTATTTTGTTGTCTACACACCTTCAAAATTAATCCTTTCTGATATGTTGTCTCGTTTTGGAAATGGCTCAATTTAAAGAGACTTCATCAATCAATATTATTGAAACACAATCATATTGCATAAATAAGGGAAATTGTTCAATTTCTACATCGTTTTAACATTTTCGTGATATGTATTCTTGTTTAAAAAAAAATCGGGAACTGTTTGGAAAAAGATAATAGAATAAAAATCTAAAATGTCATGCTTTTAACTGAGTTTACTCTGTGCTACTTTTTTGTCTGAAAAAGCAATAATGATACCATTAGGTCACATTGTTTAACTACATGTATCATCAAATAAAACGTAACTTGATTAACCTTTTCCCAAAGAAGATCTGGTTTTGACGTCCATAATGGGAAAAAAGCCCGAGAAAATATTGAGACGAAAAATTAAATTGCTTATAATCACATTTTTATATCTTTTTTTCCCTCAATTTTTAATCTATTATATTTCATGCATGCCCTGTCTAGCTTTCTCTACACACATTGCGTCGTACATGTATTCAGCAGCTTTCAAATTGGAATTCCCCAAATTTTTGCTGTTTGAGAAAGGGATAAATGGCACGTGCCAGATATACTAAACAAAAGTGAAAACGCTACACCTAAATTGCTTGATATATTTCTTCTAAACGAAACAAGTATGTAAAAAAGGAATTGGACAACATTGTTTGATCGATTGAGACAAAAAGAGAAAATGGTGACCATCAGCATTTTCTTCTTTTGCCAGTATGTTTTCCAAAACCTATTCCACCAGGGTCGTCAAAACCAGGTCTTGTTTGGGAAAGGGTTAAATGACACAAGGGAACTTCTTTGGACCCCATCTCATATGAACAAATATGATTTGACCTATTTGACATAAGACATTTTGAAATTAACTGATAAAAGGGGGTTAGAATTGTCTAAATTTGTTGAACATTTCAAATCCAAAAAAATATTATTACAGTCGACACTCGTTATCTCGACATCGGATAAGTCGAAATTCCACTTAAGTCGAAATGAAAGTCATATCCCATCCTCAACATATGAATATCAAAATGAATTCCGAAACAAATACAGCAATTGAAATTTAGGAGGAAAAGGATAGAAATTGCTCCTTTCAAGCAATTTCTTTCCCTTTCCTACTACATTTCAATCGTGGACATATATGGTTTCCATCAAAAATGGTCAAATACCGTTTTCATCGAAAATAATCAAAATCGGATTAGTCGAACTCCGTTTATGTCGAGGTATTTTGATGTGCCTCTCTGACTTCGACACAACGAGTGTCGACTGTAGTTTCTTTTCTGATGGTACTAATTGGAATCGTCTCGAAGAGAGGACTTCAATGATAACTTACCACAATCATTTTTTGTTTGAGATACATTGCATACTAGTATTGTCCAACCAAATTAAACTGGGACAACTTAATTCCCGTGTGCAGTGTCCGTTAGTTGAGCGTTACATTATGCAGATGTCCCGGGTAAATCTTGTTGGACAATAGTTGGTGTTTTTTCTAATTCCAAAAAGACATCAACCCATGTTATCTATTGCTCTTTTATCGGATAACTCGGTCAGCGACCGGGTTTGTTTGGGGTTTTTTACCTTGAATTATGTCTTCAATAATTTTTGTTGTTTTCACTTTTGTTTCATATTCTTTATTGTGTGGAGTAAGTGGAAGGTACACGTGCATATGTAATTATGATGTTCAAACTGCCGTTATGCCAGACGTAAGTAGAATGTGGAACGATTTTATCCACCATACTGTGACGTAATTTTGGACAAACAATAGTAGTTTCGTTGGTGTTGTTATAAGATCTCGTAACTACGGCTTGAATCAAATTTGAATTCGGTTTGAAGCAGAGAAGGTGGACAGACGTCACTTATTAGATGGACGTGGTGGATTTTCGATGATAAAAAGGTTATTGAAGATGAACTAAAATTTGGCTCATCTTCAATAACTTTTTTACCAGCTGATTCTTTAAAAATCCGCCACGTCCAGCTAATTCCCGGAATTGTTCCAAATTCTCCGCTCCAAACCGAATTCAAATTGATTAAGAAAAATATTGATGATTTTCTAAAATTCTGAGTCACGTGATTATCCACCGTGATTATGTATGATATTTGCAATATAATATCGTCGGTTATCACCGAACACCTTGTAACTGCAGCTTGTTTTAAGCTGCAGTTACAAGGTTTTCGTTGGAAAGAAATAATGAAAATATAGTTAACTTACTTGTTATTTTATTCACAGTCTGTTTAACTTTATGTTAAAGTTATTTTGTTGTAAGAGATATTATTTTATATATTTTTTTCAACCCTCTCCGAAACAATGCAATTTTATCCTGCTTAAATTTGAAAGATGTTGCAGACGTGAAGATGCATGTTTAACCAACAAATTATATTTTGATTTTCTTTGAAAAGAATATCGCACACGGCTAAAACACGGTATTCAGGAAAAAAAGGTATTTTCAATGTTATAATTGATTTTCTGAAAAAATATCGCCTAAAATATATCAACAAAATTCTCATATTATGAGGCAAGACTGGTTGTTGATGTCCCAAAATTTTCATGAGTCAATCTTTTATGATCATTGAGAAATGATTGAATATGTACTCAGAAAATAGCCATTTTGGGCGTTATATTGTCTCACCAAAATATTTTTAGAATTCAAGGTACATGTGATGAGTTATATTTGATTGTTTCCAAACAACTTTATTTTGATTTGATAAAACAGTTTCTAGGGTAGATTTTGGTAGTCTATTGTACCCATATTTTAGAGTTGTGTCTCAGAAAATGGGACATTTGTAGACCTTAGCTTGAATATTTACATAGTGTCCGTAACCAACTGTTACAATGGTGATTTTTGAAAGGATCCATTTAGATTAAAACTTCAGTAGTCTAGAATTTACAGCTCTCAATATGGTAGCCTAAATGAAATAATCTGTTTCGTGTTAACATAAGCTCAGGACTTTTTATTGCATTGTAAGGGTTACGGACACTACACAAATAAAAATGCAGCCAATTATCTGATTTAAAAATCAGATTAATTTTGTATTTCAAAACAAGTTTAAATTCTTTTCACTAATGGCTTCAGAAACTATTCACACATCAGTTTTGATGATTCAAGTAATGAACTTTTGATTTTAAAATCTTATTTTATGCCAAGAAAGCTAGAAGGGTGGGTTAACCTGGTGAGACACTTTGTTTCCGAATACCTTGTTTTAACCGACAGTATATGCAGAGTCAAAGCAGTATACGCTAGGTATCAACAACTTTCTTCTTTTTTTGCCCTAATGCTTTACGAAGCCCATTTAAATAGGGAATTTAAAACGATCGGTGTTCGGAAAAGAGTCGAATCATCGACCCTTTTCCAAACACTGATCGTTGTGTTAAATCGTTTTGCAAAAGGGATCAATAAGAATTTGGTTGTTATAACGTATACCATTTATTATTACGTATGGCTCACGATAATTGACCTAGCAGAACAGTCCTAGCCAATAGGCTGGGATGTTCTGCCAAACACTTTTTAAAAAAATTTATTTAGCTATTTTACAAACAAATTAAGGGTTCAAACAGTTCGTTTCGAAAAAGGTCAATGCATGCTGTTTATTATAATTATTATTATTATTTTTTTTTTTTTAGTTTTAGTCGATAAGGACTTACTAACCCATATCCAAATATAGACCATTCCATGTGGAAAATCGCTGCAGACAATAACATTCATGTCGATCAAGATAGGATTTGTGTACCATACAACACAGAAAATATTGAGGAGAAAAAGGCTTAAAATGCTGGTCACCAGCATTTTCTTCGTATGTCTCAACGTTTCCTTAACCATTTTTTCCAAGCAAGGGCGTCAAACAAGTTTCTGCGTTGAAGTTAGTTATTTTAAGTACGTGCTCGATATACATGTATATTGTGACGGGGAAAGCTTTTATCCAGTTAACTGTGACGTAATTTCCGACAAACAGTAGTATTTTTACGTGTTGCTGAAATCGCTTGTAAATGCGGTTTGATTCAAGCCGTAGTTCCGAGGTTTTAATAACAACACCGACGATTTATGAGGTAAAACCGGTACACCTAGTCTATTTAGCACAAAATTAAAAATTTTGTATCTTTTTTTTCTTCCATAAGGCTTCGAGTGACGGAGCTCCGATCGGGTACCTTTATGAGTTTGATTGTAAAGCAAAGCTGACTCACCCATCGACCCCGCAATGGCTTGCAATAGCATTTAATCATAAGGTAAGAACCATACATTTTGGTGGTTGTGAATCGCATGACAAAACAATCCAAGGAAGCCTTAAATAGCTCTAATATTAATGCATGTTATTCACCTATTGGAATTCGGGTTTAATCAGGGAACGTGTAAAAAAAGACGGGTATAAGCTGCATCGTATAGTAGGCCTAGATCGTCTAGCAATCAGCTGATAAAAAGTTTTTGACGACCAACCATATCTTGGTTGGTCGTCAAAAACTTTTTATCAGCTGATATCTAAAATACCTACTATATCCATCTTATAGTTCAGACGTCTTTCCGCCTTTCCTGCTTCAATCCATTTCTGTTAAAATCATATTGATATAATTTTGATTGATTTTTTTTATCTGCAATTACTGAATTACTAAGTAATGTAAATCCCTACCGTGAATTTTTCTTAAGGTATATGACCCATCATTTAAACACCTTTTTCTAGCTGTAAGAAATTCAGCAAATTACACACACTTGTGAATACACTTCACAGACGTTGATTCACCGTGCCAGATTTCAAGATTATGCTTAAAGAAGAAAATAATTTACAAATATTATTTTACTCTTCATTCATATGCAAGTGACTTAATTTTTAATTTGTTGTCAAATGTTTCCATAAGTATGCATTAATTCAAACTTCTCAGCCGTTCAAAATGCCTAGGCCTATATGTTTATTTGGAATGAAAATGCAACACAGTTTAGGAATTACTGGCACTTTTCAAATTTCTATTGTGGCTCTCAGGTGCTAATGATGGGTTGTATACCTTAAAGATCTAATAGGTTTGCTAAATACACGTTTATGTATTTTCTGATTCAAACATTGCGAATGAAAATGTTTATTTGGCATTAACAAAAATGTTGTTATGTTTTGTGCTTTGTACTCTTCGATATCCTCAACATAATAGTTTGATGTAGGCCAACTTTATGTTACATAATTTTTAGCCAAACTATTTTCAAGTTTCACTTTTTATTCGTTCTAATCATCTTTTTATCGATACAATTATATAACAAATCATATACAATCGGCAAAATATTTCACGTGAGCAGTGTTTCGATCTGTCCTGTAAAATTTGAACATTAGCAAATGTGCAGATTCGGGGGCTGCGATGATGATTTTAGTTGTTGGACGCAGTAACAACACTGGTGGTGAACTCGGCCAAAGCGTGGTAAGTTTTTTCTCGATCATAGTATTCCGTCGGTGTTGTTATAAAATATCGTAACTACGGCTTCGATAAAGCCGTAGTTACGAGATTTTGTAACAACACAGACGGTTTGTCAATACATATCGGTTAACCCGGTGTATTTTTAGAACAAATTCATTATTTTTAGAAAAACAATCCAATCAGATCTTTGAACTCACATTTAAACGAAAAATATCTGTACCTTGTTGTAGCGAAAAACGTCCCTCGCTTTGGCCAAATTCACCACCAGTGAACAAATGTTTTACTATCATTTTGTTAATTACAGATAGGATATATCAAGGCGAATCCACAAGTACAAGAACAGACTTGTTCTGGGTCTATACCAGAGGGAGATAGAGGTATGACCTATCTCACATTTTTTTGATCCGATTAGGAAAATCTAAGGAAAACGTCACGAAAGGATTCTTTAAGCGTCATATTTTTTTGACGTCACTGCTTGAAACTTTACGTTTAGATGGGTCACCTATTGCCAGAATTATTGAACATTATCTAAATTGTTTGTTTTGCCGACAATTTTATATGATGTCCATTTTTACAGTTTTTACACTTTCAACGATAAACCCTACTAGAGAAGTAACCACGCTTACCTCGACTATACCAACAATATACAAAGAAAACAGCACAGGTACATTTGAATCAACAACGATTACACAAAGACCTTCACCGAATTCGTTGATTACTCAAACACCATTGCCAATTACATCGACGAGTACTCTGACAACGCAACACTCGACTTCTGTATTACATACGAGTCAAAATATATCAACGTTTACGACGGTAAAGCTAGCTCATTCAGACCAAACAACGACAAAGGGTTCAACATTGGCAAATGGCCCTACGGCAGCAAAGGGATCAACGGCTGCAAAAGTATCAACGGCGGAAAATGGCTCGACGAGGACAAGATCCCCAACAACGTATGCGACACAGCCTGTAATCATATCATTAAGTCCGCCAGCTGCCACAACAGAGTCAAAACAGCCAGTACCTACAACATTTGTAGCAAAAACAGAAATGGCTACAAACATCGTGTCGAATATAGCAGTTCCAGGTAGGCCAAGTGCATATACAGTCCGATCACGATATTACGCATGCTTACAAATTTAACGTATGCAACCCATCATTAGCAATAAAGAGCCAGAGGCGAAATTTGAAAAGTGCCAGAAATTCCTAAACTGTGTTATTACATTTCCATGTCAAATACAAACAAAAGCATTTTGAACGGTTTAGAATTTTGAATATTTGACAAAAATAAATTATATAAATTACCTCACTTGCATATGAATATAAAGTAAAATGATATTTGTAAATTATTTTCTTCCTGATGCATAATCTTGAAATCCGGCACGGTGAATCAACTTATGTGAAGCGTATGTACAAGTGTGTATAACCTAATGTGTGTCGTATGGCTAAAAAGTGTTTTTTAATGATGGGCTGTATACCTTAACTTAGGATATAAACATGGGAAAAGCGTTGTTTATTTTACATAAAATTTCGCATGCATTGGTTTCAAATCTTGCAGGTTTAGGACACCTGCAAGATTCAAACCATCACATGCAAATTTGCAGTAGTTTTGAATTCGATAGCATGTTGTTTATATAAGGTAAATTCGGTAACCTTATGCCATAGGCTAATATTGTGACCGGACTATATTCAATTTTGTAAATCGTATGTTCTGATTGATTTTTTTTTTGTTTATTAGCAGTGACAAAGGTAAAAGTATGCATAATGAAAACAGTGAGTATATCGACAGAGTTGTTGGAAATTCCCTTTACAAAATCAACTATAAGATACTAACACGAAGCTTAACGAGAAAGAGTGTACTCGTATATAGATCTAGATCTTCATTGGTCAAAGGCAGATCCAGGATTTTTTCCAGGGGGGTCCAAGCCCAAATGATGGCTTAAAATGAGTTAAATATGTAAAGTTATATACTGCGTCGGTGCTATGACAAAATTGCGTAACAAATTAGTTACGCAATTTTGTCAAATTTTTATATAAATGCTTTCTACTAAGTATGTAGGGGCGCATATCCTGTCAAAACGGCGTTTCTCTACACCTATTAGAACCCTTTCAATTACCATGTGACAATATTGCGTAACTCGAATTAGCTGACAAAAATGCGTTGTACATAGAAAAATTATTTACACGAGAGTAATAAAAGGCTGAGAAATGGCACTCTCCTCTGTTTTTCTTCTACTTTGACCAACAAATGAACCGTAAGTTATGTTCAGTTACCTTATTTTATCTTAAAGAAGCTGAATTGTTCATGTAGTTATTGAGTTACGCAATTTTGTCGGCACATTTTTTAAAACGGTAGAAAGTACTAAAACGTTTTTGACTCTCCTAAAAAAATGGTTTTCGAGCAAAATTTCTATTACGCAATTTTGTCATAGCACCGACGATAGTCAAAATTCAATTTTTTTAGTTAAACCAACCATTGCCAAGTTTCAGTAAAACACGAAACAGGTCGAGATTACAGAATACTGAGGTATTATAACAACATTTGTTATGAGTTGATATTTACTGTGAGCGTCACAGTGACTAATGATTGCCTAAAATGAAGTCTGACCAGGGTCCACACTTAAGGTATTCCAACCCTGACGAGATTCTTGCGACGTCAAATGTTCCAACATTTATTTTACATTTCTTTTCTTGTAGGTGATACTAATAGATGCCCAATTTCAGTGAGACGCCAAGCAAGCCTAGATCATGGAACACTTGGGTATTATGATAACAGTTGCTATGAGCTGATATCCTCGGTAAGCGTGGCGCACGAGCACGCCCTGCAAATGTGTCGGAGTCAAGGAGGAGATCTTGTCGATATATTGGATGATTTAGAACAACAGTTTGTTGAAAAGTTTTTACTTCGATATTCTCCTACGCATGCAGTGTGGACGGGACTACATGATAGAAATAATGAAAACTATTTCCAGTGGACATCCGGTGAGTCTTGATGTAATACAGTCCTAATGAGATTCACGCGACTTCGGAAGTTATTCGTGTGACGTGGTAAACATTCGGCGGTGGGATGTTCCAACGCCGAATGTTTAAGCCGTCGCCTGAATGTGTTCGGATACTTTAAGAAGTTAACGACGTCACTCTAAAATTCCGGAGTCGAGCTAAATTCATTAGGTATGGCCTATGTTAAATTTCTTTGATTTTGTTTGCTGTTACTACTTTGTTATTGTTAGTTTTACTTTGCTGATAAATCGCATTTGACCAGGACTTTTTTTTTTGGGGGGGGGGGGGTTGCTGATCAAATGCGTTCATAAAAGATTATTACTTCGACTTATGTAGAAAGTTCGACTCATCCGATTTCGAGATAGTCAGTGTCGGTTGTATCTTTCGCAGGAGCTCCGGTCAATTTTACAAACTGGATTCCCGGCCACACGAGTAACTTTGCGAGTCATCATCAAGAAGATTGTGTAGTTATGGTCCCGTATAAACAAGGACTCTGGGATGACATACCATGTGGAGCCTACTTTTCTCTAGGGGCTGATTTAGGGGCCACGTATCCGGCTCTTTGTGAATATAGTAAGTAAATGTGACCCGTCACGCTAAAGAGGGCCTTATTTGAAATGTGAAAAGTGTCGACCCTACTCAGTCTGCGCAGCAGCCATCCATCTACTTTAAAATGTACTATACTAAATCTTTCTTTCGGGAGAATGGCAATTTGAATTTGAACGTGGGCAGCATCATATGTATTTGTATTTAGTATGATTTATTGATTCAGTTTTTTTTTCATTTTATTTCAACACTTTTCAAAACGGTGAAATATTAGTCTGGTCCAATTTGAAATGAACAGAAACAGAACAGAAACATAAACAATTTGTAAAACAGTGGAAGATCTGTATGCTAGTCCATAAAAATATTGAGGGAATAGGTCGAAATATTGCATATTGAATGGTGACCTCTTGTTGGCTTGCTTTCCAAATCACACTAGTATCTATCAGGAACGTCAAAACAGCTCTTGTAATGTTTGGGAATTGGTTAATATTTCACTAAACAAGACCGTTTTAACGATTTCTTGTAGGAAATGTCTTTTTGAAAATACACTTTAATAAATCACTCAATTCGATATTTCGGCAAAAATTGCCTTTTTCAACCTCTTGAAAAAGGCAATTTTTGCCGAAATATCGCATTGAATGATTTATTATAGTGTATTATTATATTCCCTAAGGAATAATTTTGTGATAAATTGTTTTTGAAAATAATTAGACAAAAGGAAAAAATGCTGATATACAGCATTTTCTCCTTTCGTCATAATATATATTTCTTCGTTATTAAGTACACAACTCCTGTCCAGATAAACGTGCATTTTATCCTCTGCAACGATTTTCAATTTGATCAGTCTGAATTATTGCCGTTTGGGGAAAGGTTAAAATGCCTCATTTTTCGATATATTTCAGAACTCTTTACTAGAAACGGAATTGCTTTTGTTGGTTGAAGCGCGGAAGAAATGTTATTAAATGATGTTTTAATGAAATAAATGAAATGTATGTGGAAATTATCATTATAAAAAGTGCAATTTTATTTGTTTGTTATAACGTCATTATTAGCCCCATGATAAAGTATTTACCCATTTCCAAACAAGACCTGGTTTTGACACCCTTTGGTATGTTGGAAACAGCTTGGGAAAATATATTTAGGAAAAAAATAACATCAGCTGAATTTTTCTCGTTTTACCTCAATATTTTTGTGCCACTATGTAGGCAAAACTTTTTCTCCGTTGATGTTATCTGTGGCAGCTTTCAACTTTGACCAACCTAAAAGTGTTTTATTTGGGAAAAAGTTTAGAATGTATTTAGATTTTCTATTGAAAATACGGTGAAATAATCTGAACGTTTGTCAAAATATTTTACTACGGCGACAACGGAAACGTTATGTCAAAAATAAACACTTCAACAACTCGTCTTGTCGTTGATTTGGAAAAGCGCGAAACACGTTAAATGTTTTGACGGAAATGACGTCACTTTCTACGTGACGTTACGTGAAAAGACGTGAAAATCGACGTAAATGCACGAAAACAATGTCGGAACTTGAACGTCTCACTTGCAAGCGGTGTTATGTGCGATCGCCTAATGCTCCGATCGTCAAATGTCAAAAACTCACTCCAGGTAAGTTTTATTTATTTTTTCTCTTTTATGAGTGATTTACCCATTACCAGACAGTAAAATTTCAATTTGGTCCAAGTGGTCGCGGCCATAACGTAGGATGGTCCTCTTGGGTACCACGGTACTTAATGGCGTCCGGAAAAATCAAAAATGAATAGGGACATGAAAACATTCCTTGATTTCTCTTTCTTAAGTAAATCAAATGCAGTCGAAATTATAATAAAGTAATCACTGAAGATTGGAGTAAATGATTTTGATTTTAGTTTTGCTAATGCACGCAGTTGGTAGGCGATATTTCGTCCGCAAATGAACACTGTTTTGAATACCGCGGTACCGTGAAAGACGCGGTACCCAAGCGGACTACTATACTTGATAGCGCATGGGGGAAATATCTAGTTAGCCGGTCCCCAAACAACATGGCGGCCGTGGGTCTGGCAGCTATGATGATTTAGGTCGACTTTGAAAAAGATTATTTCCGTGTTTATATACTAACCATTTCTTGACACATATATTGATTTATAGCTGTGTACCCCATGAAAAAAGACATGGAAGAGCTTCTCTAGCTAGCGATGCTCTGCCAGGTAATTTTTCGTAAGCCTTTTTATCGACTGTTGTGTTAAGTGCCTACAAGGGGCACAACAAATACTAGATAGTTGACAAGGGATAGGAAGATTTGTCTCCATTTACGTTTATCATGATTTTGAAACTATGATTAAAAAAAATTAGACATTTTTAAACGTAAAAACACGGGAATAGTCAAAATGCAAGTTCTAATAAACAAAATATTTTGGAATGAAAACATAACTTTTATAATGATCATCTTTGAATTAGTAACAGAAGGCAATTCAGACAAAGAACGAACCGAAAATACGACAGAAATTGCCGAATTTAACCATTTCCCGAACAGCAAATCTTAGGAATGTACCATTTCGAAAGCTACCACATACGACAAAAAAAAACATTAATAAATATTGAATTAATGTTCAATATAACTCAGAAAGTATAGAGAGAAAGGGAGAAAATCTTGATAATCATTATTTCTCTTTTTATCTCAATGATTTTTTCATCAAAATCTTTGTTTGGGAGAGGGTTAAGGGAAACCGTGGGTATTTTGGTAGATCTTTCAATAAAGGGAATGAAATATTTTGTAAATGAAAACTTCATGCAACTTCGAGCGTCCTCCGTGACATCGGAAATTAACGAAAGATACATTTGTCAATTTCCGGGCGTAATTCGTGACAATAGAAATCTACGAGGGATACCTTCGTCAATTTCCGTTGTAACGGATATGCACAGAGTATAACTCGTCGGTTATAACTGTAGACTTGTATACAAACTCTATACTGTGTGTTGATGAAAGTTGACCCAACACAAACAATTCCTCTTTCGAGAATAAACGAGTTAGGACATTAATTCGCCCGTACAGCTCACGATAAATGGTTTGATAAATGTTAAAACTATGTATTTGATTTTTTAGTGTTTGTATACAAGTCTACTGTAGTTGAAAGTTGAAATCTATAGCTAGATGTTTTCACGAATCAAAATATTGTGGTTTGGGAAAAGATTAAGAAGCTTTTCTTGTATATAGGTCCCGATAAATGACCTGACAGAGCACTATACCTCACGATAAATGACCTGGCAGAGCAGCCCATGCTAATGGAATGGAATGCTCTGCCAGGTCATTTCTCGTCCGCTATAATAGCTAGGGATGATTTACCAGATCATTTCTCTAAACCTATGATATATTTTCGCTTCTTTTCAACAAACACCTCGTAACTGCAGCTTGATTAAAGCTGCAGTTACGAGGTCTTTGTTGAAAAACAAATATATTACAATATCTTTTTTTCACCAATCAGGTGGACTAACAATGTGTAAACCCTGCCACAAGCGATTCCATCCAAAATGTGATACCCACGTGACCGCATTACGACCAGATGACACATTGTGTGACCAGTGCTTAATGAACAAGGCGGTGTTTATTTGTCCACAATGTTCAGGTAGGTTTAACCATTAACAGACAGAGTACAACAAAATGTGATACCCAGGTGACCGCATTACGGCCAGAAGACATACAGTGTGACCAGTGCTTAATGAACAAGGAAGTGTTTATTTGTCCACAATGTTCAGGTAGGTTTAACCATTAACAGACAGAGTACAACAAAATGTGATACCCAGGTGACCGCATTACGGCCAGAAGACATACAGTGTGACCAGTGCTTAATGAACAAGGAAGTGTTTATTTGTCCACAATGTTCAGGTAGGTTTAACCATTAACAGACAGAGTACAACAAAATGTGATACCCAGGTGACCGCATTACGGCCAGAAGACATACAGTGTGACCAGTGCTTAATGAACAAGGAAGTGTTTATTTGTCCACAATGTGCAGGTAGGTTTAACCATTAACAGACAGAGTACAACAAAATATGATACCCAGGTGACCGCATTATGGCCAGAAGACATACTGTGTGACCAGTGCTTAATGAACAAGGCGGTGTTTATTTGTCCACAATGTGCAGGTAGGTTTAACCCATTCCCGTATGGCAAGAACTTAGACAGATTCAACGCAAAATCTGTTGTAGATTATAAAATAAATGTGAATAAATATAGTATTTTACGTCAGATAAAGTTAAGAAAATATTGAGACAAAGGGAGAAATTTGCTAATTTTCAGCACTTTCTACGTTTGTCTCAATGGTTTCCTAAGTCTTTTCTATCAGGGACGTCAAAACCAGGTCATGTTTGATAATGTATTAAGCCATTACCAGGCGGCAACATTTTGAGGTTATCTTACTGCAAAGATGTTATATAGACTACAATTTGAGGTTACAATCAATTTCTTTATTTTCCACAATGTTTCCCAAAGCCTTTATCGTGTGCGGTGTAAAAAAGAGTCAGTGTGAAGAAATGGTTTAACCACTTACCAAAAGAAAGACCTTGTTTCGAAGTCACATATGAAAAAGTTTTTGAAAGTGGTGGTAAGACAATAGAAGAAATGCTGCTATTCGGCAATTTTGACTGTCTCTTGTACTAGAAATACAAAGAAAATGTAGTTAGGTGCATCGGCCTCTGTGATTATAATGGCATGAAAAAAGGATCAACGCTGCGTTAGATCCTTCTTAATAAGCATCGTTCTACTTTCAATGCAGGATTTCTATGCTTTGAATTGTAGATAATTTTATATTACTTTCTTTATTTGATTTAAAATTTTGTTATTTTTCGAACGAAAGAACAATTAGAACAAATAGAATTATTGGCTAGCGAAGATGAATGAAACTTGACATTCCAGATTCACAAATTTCATTTCAGATGGAGTAAACATTTTCAAAATGTGTGAAGCCTGCGAAGAGATAAGACATACGGGGCTGTACATTACCCATAAAGATCATCTACAATCTCCATTGTATTGAAGCGTTGTACAGAAGATTGCTAAACCCATAACACACCAAAAAGTTTTGAGAAAACATTGTGGAAAATGAAGAAATTGCTTGTTACACGCAAATTTCTTCCTTTTCCACAATTTCATTCTACCCATAAAGATCATCTAAAGACGCCTTTGTATTGAAGTGTTGCATAGAAGATTGCTAAATCCATAATAAACACATTGGCGTTTTTAGACACCCATTAAAAAGGATTCAGAGAAAACATTGTGGAAAATGAAGAAATTGCTTGTTACACGCAAATTTCTTCGTTTTCCACAATTTCTTTCTACCCATAACGATCATCTAAAGACACCTCTGTATTGAAGTGTTGTATAGAAGATTACTTAACCGATTACCACACGTTGACAATTTTTGACACCCACCAAGAAGTTTGGAGAAAACATTGTGGAAAGTGAAGAAAGTGCTTGCTTCTTTCTACCCATAAAGATCATCTAAGACATCTTTCTATTAAAGTGATGTTTAGTAGATTACTAAATCCATTACCACAGATACGCCAAGAAAAAAATGGAGAAAACATTGTGGAAAGTGAAGAAATTGCTTGTTACAAGCAGTTTCTTCATATTCCACAATTTCTTTCTACTCATAAAGATCATCCAAAGACGCATTTGTATTGAAGTATTGAACAGAAGATTGCTTACATGTAACACATTACCACGGATACGCCAAGACAAAGTTTGGAGAAAAAATCGTTGAAATTGAAAATGCGTATAGGACAACAAAACAAATACATGTGACATTTAAGGTTGCAATACAAATGCATCTATATTCAAGGTTGAGATTGTGCATCATTGGATGGATAACAACTACGGCTAAAATAGCCATGATTCTAATACTAAGATCTTTTGGAAATAACTGTCGTATTTTTAATTTTAAAGGTTTGTTGCATTTACCCAACCTTAATCACCTCTTTCCTATGATGCATGACATATTAGAGACTTCTCGTTCTTTTCACAAAATAATGTCCCAACCGACCAGAAAGCGAAATGGTAACAAATACGGCCAAATTAGCACCACTTCAGGTCTGGGGTCTTTTCTCAGATGAATGACTTAATGAACACTTTTTGTAGTTTTCCTACAAATTGATCACATCCTACCAAAAGGACTATCTGGATTATTTGACGTATTTCTCGTCCGTTTGGAATGATCAATTCTTGGAAAAAGTAAAAGGATTCCACAAACATATTATATATTTGAGGAAAAAGCTCAGTAAAGCGGGGCACATGCAACTTACCGATTGAAAATTGACGCGGAAATAAAAAAAGTTATTGCATGATTTCTTACGTGAAGCTGGGTTAATTTTGACGTAGGTGTAATCCATCCCATGATTCACAACCTCCGCCGTTATATTGAATTTTCGGAGAAAATCAACAATTGATAACCCTTTGCTTCTCATGATTTTAAAGGGTGAAGTTAATATTATGTTAAGCTGTAACAAAACATGTTTTCGTTTCAGTTTTAGTCGGTTCTTTGTATCTTTACAACCAATGAATTTCAATGTGTATGCTTAATTTTGATAATAAAGCTTGATTTGAAAAAGGACATTCGCTGTTTGTTCAGCATTTCCAATGGACAAAATTATAAATATACATCAAAAGCGATATCTGGGCCCGTATTCACCAACGTTTCTAAATTGATTTTCTAAAGTAAAATTACATTACAACCAATCAGAGTGACCGGGACGAAAGTAGACAAAAGTCTCGGCCACTGTAATAGGTTGGTGTGCAATTTTACTTTAGAAAATCAATTTAGAAACGTTGGTGAATACGGGCTCTGGAGGCATTTTTGTTAAGTTTTCAAAAACTTTACTTGCCCAAACCAGACATTATTTGGGAAAGCAAAAGCCAAGATGAAGTCAACATTTTACTAAAACTAAGGTAGACTACCCATAATGTTGCCATTTTGAAATAAACAAAACATCGGCTTTTTCTCGAGCGGTGTAGTTACAAATGTACGTATCCGAACCTATTCGGGCACGGTCGTAAACATGCAGCGGTAGAATATTATACCATCGAATGTTTTCGACCACGCACAAATAATTCCGATTTCGCGCCAATCTCATTAGGGGTTGACCAGCTTAAGTCGGTCCCAAACAAGACATATTCGATTGGTTTGAAGGTGAACAAAAACATTGCTTACACAGGTGTCAAAATAAATATTGATAAAAATTGGAAACGCGCAATGTTAATTAGTTATTGCGTTGATATGGGAATATATTGTGTCGAACGAGTTCTTTTTGCAGAGTAGCTCGAGCTTGCCGAAGGCTTCTACGCCAAAAGAACGAGTTTCACACAATTTATTCTAATAATGATAACATTTTTATCATATACTTTGATATTGTTTTAGAAAAGTTATAATAAACCAAATTTAAAAAATAGTCTTTATTCTATCGGGTAAAATTATTTAAAATAGTTATTTTTTTCTTAAAAAAAACACACTTCCATGCATTGACTGCAGAAGCATTTTATGTATCAACCACTCCGAATTTTCCTCTATCCGATAACACGTCCCGGTACGAGGGCAGTTCCTCGTCATCCGGAGAAAATCCTGCATTTACATTCCCGTTGCCCGGAGCGGGGCGAGATTCTGACACATTAGAAATTTCTGAATAAACAGTTTCTTCATTAGCAATACGAGAAGTGTCTGTGTTTGCTTGTGTTCCTATTTGTGGCTCGTTGTTTTCTGTTGTACCAACAGCCGCATGGTGCGACTCCGTGTTGTTTATGTTTGGGCGTACGGTGCCTATGTACTCGGTGGCGGACGCATGCGCACTTGCACCAGATATATCCGTCATTTCTAGAGTCTCGTAAGCAGGTGGTTCCGCAAATTTCTGATAGTCAATAACGTAATCCTCGCCGTCGGGGTTGTCTTGTGACGTCGGTATAACATAAACATCGCGTGCAGTCAATGTTCTGTTGTTGTTATTGTTATTATTATTTTGACGTAGTCTCCTCGCGCGACGACAACAACAAAAATACAAGACAACAATTACAACGAGGATGAGTGTAATAACCAAGGCAAGTACCCCGACAATGTTGCCAAACGAAGTTGGTGACGTAGGGGAAGTGACGTCATTATAACAGTCTTGATACGACCCATCTCCACAAAAACTGAATTTCATGTTACAATAAAGATCTCGATGGAGGCATCGCCCATTCGTACATCTGTACGAACCAGAGCTGCACGACTGATCACGTTCACGAAACGCATATATCATCAAACTGAAGCGATCACGTGATGGAATGTAAGATGTATGATTGGCGAATAAACTAACACGAGAGCCAGGTTTAACCACGCGCTCTGTAGTACTGTAATAACCACAAAATGAAAACTGCTCCGTTCGATATCGAGTGTGGATTGAGAGAATCGAATCGCATCTTCCGTCAATGCTTTGAAGCGAATACGCCGCCGAGTATCGTTCGTCTATATCTATGCTCGCCCCGCAATCTGGGCCCGTGTAAGTCCAGTAGTAATTGAATTTGGCGGCCATGACATCTCCGCCAAGATCGATCCTCCGTCCACAAAGGTCATTGTCTAAACTGTCGACTGAAAAGGGATGATAGTATTTGTGACCCGTCACGCTAAAAGGGACCTTATCCGAACTCCAAAAATCCAAATTTTGACAAACTAGTCAGGCTCAGCACATGTTAACCAGATACAGTATGCGAAAAATAAACATGCAGTAAGATAGGGAAAACATTTCAGATTTAGAAAATTACATACAAGTGAAAAGTATCGGACCTAGTCTGGCTGCGCGGACTGCGCAGACTGACTAGGGTCGATATTTTTCACACATCCGATAAGGTCCCTTTTAGCGTGACGGGTTACATTTTTAAATAATGTTTGTATTTCAAAGCTGCAGCAGACGACAAAAGCAATATTTATATAAAGAATATTCATAACGATTATACATATATGTATTTGTTATTATTAGATGAAGACGATTGTTTGAAATAGGATTGATAACCAGCACTTGTCGTCTTTTTTTCTCAATGTTTTTCCGTGCTTCTTCTTTAGGATGCGTCCAGTCAAGGGCTTTTGTTTAACCCTTTCCCAAAAGACTAAATCTTAGGGTGGTCAAATTCAAAAGCTGCAACAGACGACAAAATGGATGTTAATAAAAATTGGAATTGTGCATGATATAGTCAAGAAAATATTGAGGCAAAAGGAGAAACTACTGGGTTTCAGCAGTTTCTTCTTTTGTTTCAATGTTTTCCCCAACCTTTTCTATTAGCGACGTCAAAACCAGGTCTTGTATTTGAAAGGGTTAATAGGGCCCTTTCCAAAATAGGTCCTGGTTTTAATGTCCCTACAATGATTGTTTTTAGAAAGCATTTAGGCAAAAGAAGAAAATGTTGCTAACCAGCATTTTCTCCTTTTTACTTAACCATTTCTGAAACATCAAAACTAACAACTTGTCCAAAAACCAAATTTTGATATAAAAAGATTTCATTATGAATGAAGAATTTGTGCACAATATAACACATAGATTACTCAGGCAAAAGGAGAAAATGCCAGTTATTTCTATTTGATACGTAAAAATTTGATACGTATTTGGCACACATCCTGTCTATATCAATGTGGATAGATTTTTACAAGTTTCGGTTTTTCTTTTTAGAAAACATTATGGGAAATGACGAAATTGCTTGTAATAAGTTTCTTATTCCACATTCTTTTCTGTATTGTTTTCCTGGGTACATGTATTTTCTTTATGAGGCATCTAAATGTGTGACTTTGTGGATAAGTTAACTCTGCTTCAATTGCAAGCTGCTGTATACGTTAAAAGCAATTAATTTATATAGTACAACTTGTTTCGATAAGGTTATCTCGATTTCCCTCAATGTTTTCGTAATCGCTGTCTCTTAATTAGAGGCGCCAGAACAAGGGCTGACTAACAAAACTGTAATACGGTAACCATTTCTCAAACAAGAACACCTTGTTTTGTCGACTATTCATCGACAAGATAAAATGTCAATATCAGACCCTATCTCCTTTTCTCCCAACATTAAAAATGTGATAATGTATAGATCTACTTATTCTTGTTGCCGTTATGAGCAATTAATTGAGCCGTCACGAACGAAGACCATTTTAGACCAGTATATTGAAATTGATAACGAAAATTACCACAAGACAGAGATGTCTAAAACCAGAGGCGGGTTCTTTGGAGCGAGATTTTTTTAGGTTTTCTTAACGTATACAACCCATCATTAGCACTAAAGAGCCAGAGGCGAAATTGAAAAAGTGCCAGTAATTCCTAAACTTTGTTTCATTCCCATTCCAAGTATAAACATAGCATTTTGAACGACTTAGAATTTTGAATTAATGCATACTTTTAGAAATATGTGACAAAAATGTTCAAAATTACCTCCCTTGCATATGAATATAGAGCAAAACAATATTTGTAAATAATTTTCTTCTTGAAGCATAATCTTGAAATCCGGCACGGTGAATCAACTCATGTGAAGTGTATTTAGAAATGTGTGTAATTTGATGCATTTTGCATGACTAGAAAGTGGTATTTTGATGATGGGTCATAAACCTTAAGATGTTTTAGATAGAGCGTTTTTAAGAATTAGATTCTGACCGAGATGTTCCAAATGCTCCATACTTCATAAAAATGAGGTCATCATGACGTCATTTTTATGAAGCATGGGGCATCACTATGGTACCACGGAGCATTCGGAACAACTCGGACAATTCCCTGTTATATTGCTTCTGTACGTAGAGTTAAACGAGGGGTTCCCCATGGAATATAGGGTAATGACGCCTCCCTTTCAGCGTCTTAAAAATCTTGCTCTATAGAACGCTTTATCCGAAAACATCTCAAGATATCTCAAGAAATCTCGCTCTAAAGAACGCGCCTCAGGTCTTTCTTGGAAAATGATTAAAAGTTTGTTTTAGATATTCTTGGAGTGTATGTTTTGTATTGACATTGTTCAACATTTCTGATTCAAGATTTACAGGTTATTTTAGGATTATTCTATTTTAAGGTTATTCTATTTTAATGGGGTTTCATGTACACGAGTGTTTGCTTTACAAGTCATTAACATAAAATTTGACCAAACAATAAATGTGTCAAAATGAACATATTTTCAATTTTTTGTTTGTCGTGACTAGTGAAAAATGATGTTTATCCCTGGTATTTTTTCTCGAAGTCTCGCTACTACAGCTAGTTTAAAGCTGTAGTTAAGAGAACTCATGAGAAAAGCATCGATGTTGAATTAAAGAGACATCAAATTCCCATTTTTATGTTGATGTATGTCTTTTTGCCAAGATTGGTTATTCCATTGTGTATAAATGCTATTAGTTTTTTAGCTCACCTGAGCACGAAGTGCTCAAAGTGAGCTATTGTGGTCGCTTTTTGTCAGTCGTCCGTCTGTCCACATTTTGTTGTTACCACTCTAGCATCCACAAACATCGACCAATCTTGACCAAACTTGGCCAAAACATGTATAACTATAAGTTCTTGGATGAGTTCGATTATGGGTTAAATCGGATCAGGACGTCCGGTGCTGTGTGTCCGTGAATATCAAAAATGGCTAGTTTTGACTTTGTTACCACTCTAGCATCTACAAATATTGACTTATCAAGGCAAAGCTTAGCCACAATGTTGGTAACCATAAGATCTGGGATCAGTTTGATTTTAGTGCCATCGGAGCAGGAAGTCTGGAGTTATGTGCCCTTGAATTTGACAAAATTACCGTTTTCGACTTTGTTTACACTTTAACATCATCTACATCTATTGACCAATCAAGACAAAACTTGACCACAATGTTGGTAAATTTTCAGCTTGATTGGCCCTTTATTGTTTTCGAGTTTATTTTCACTTTAAAAACACAAATACTGACCAATCAAGACACAACTTGGTCACAATGTTGGTGACCATAAGATCTTAAATGATTTCATTTTTTCATATTGATCGGAAAAGAAAAGAAACAGAGTTATGTGCCCTTGACGGTGACAAAACTGCTGTTTTCGACTTTAATTTCACTCAAACAGCAATAAATATTGGCCAATATAAAAAAACTTGGGCATAATGTTGATGATAATATCTTTATCAGAACAGAGTTATGTGCCCTTGATTATTTGTTTTCACTATAACAGCCACAAATTTTCATTGGTGTATATTATGGGAAAGGAAAATTGTTTGACAATTTTCTTGTTTCCGCGCTTCAGGTCTGCCAAATCTCTGTCAAACTTGCCGAATTTTTGTTACATTCATTTTAGAAACACAGGAAAAAGAGCTTTATTGACAGACATTTTTTGAAAAACTTTATTGACAGCCATCTTGGCCCTCTTGTTTTAAGTTATTGCCGTTAGACGAAAAACATGCCTTTAAGGTTTACAGACCCTGAAAAAATCTACACTTTTTAGCCGTACGAAATGCCTCAAATTTCACACACTTGTAAATACACTTCACTTAAGTTGATTCACCGTGCCGGAATTCAAGATTATGCTTCAGAAGAAAATAATTTACAAATATTATTTCACGCTATATTCATATGTAAGGGAGGTAATTTTTAACATTTTTGTCAAATATTTCCATAAGTATGCATTTATTCAAAATTCTAAACCGTGCATTTATTAATTCTTAACACAAAATATACTTACATACTAGGATGCTGCTCGCATGTACCTTCAAACATAACTCAAACAAGAGTAATCCGAGTCCAATCTTTGACGTCATTGTAACCTTATCTTTCTTGAGAGGTCTTTGTTGTCCATACCCGAGAGTAGATAACAAATTCAGTTACTTTTGGCAAGTACTAACACCACGCGTTTACACAACGTTTTTGCGCATGGATATCATTTCGAAATTTTGTAGTCAGATATAAAAACAAGCGGTCAGATAACAAATGTTGAAAGAACATATAAAATGGCAATAGACCATTAACGATAATTTTGTACGAATAACGAATAAAACAGTCCAAAAAAAGGAAAAAAGTACAATCCCTTTCTTGTTAAAGAACACACATTTATCAAAAACTTCCTGTACAAGGTCAACATTTGAAATGTCGCGCTTATCAGTTTTATACCTGGGCAATGCTTCAGATAAAATATATTGAAGTCTTTTCGAAATGCAATATTTCAATTTTTTGTTCACGAAACCCTATTTTGTTGGTACTCATTGAAATTGTCTCATCGAGACGATTCCAATGAGTACCCACAACATAGGGTATGGATTTGAAATAACAAAGTTGGATTGTCTTTCCCTACCGACTTATCAGTTTTATACCTGGGCATTTTATCTCTTACCCTTCTCCCAAAACTAAGACAGTTTTTTAATTAAACGGCTAAGAAAGTACAGTCGACACTCGTTGTGTCGAAGTCGGAGGGGCCGTCAAAATACCTCGACATATCCGGAGTTCGACACATCCGATTTTGTTCGGCTTCGAGATATTTGATATTTGACCGTTTTTGAAACTTATCAAGTTCGAATATTATTGAAATATAGTAGGAAAAGGAAAGGAAAGAAATTGCTCGTGTCGAGCAATTTCTATCCTTTTCCTACTATATTTCAATGGCTATATTCGGTTCGAAATTATTTTGTTTTGAATAAATTATGTCAATAGATGAAGGCGGGACCAGATTTGAACTTCGACTTAACTCTTTCGCAGCCAAATTTCCTGGAATTGTCCCATTTCCAGTGCCATTTTTTTAAACTTCATAAGAAGGCTTATCAGTTTACAGAATAGTAAAAAATTGTTGTTCGATAATATTAAGCTGAAACTTTCCGGAATCATTGCACATAAATTGTTTTACCTAATAGCATACTTTTATCAAGCAGTTTGATCAGATGACCTTGCCCTTGACCTTGAATGACGTCATTAAGCTATTGTCTGAAAGTCGCCGATCGGCGACATTGGCAGTCTTCCTATGGGTCGCCTTTCGGCGACATTGGCAGCGAAAGAGTTAAGCGGAAATTCGACTTATCCGATGTCGACATAACGAGTGTCGACTGTATATGGAAAAAATAAGAGAGGATATAAATGCTTAAAACAAGCATCGTCTACATTTTCGCAATGTGTTATTTGCCATAAAATTACGAAATATGTTTCAATTAACATTATATTTGGCATTATGTATCTAGTTTCAATTTGAACGAGTCCGAAATTTAATCGTATGAGAAAGGGTTTCACCCTTCTCCGAGATACACTTTGAATATTAAACTGTATTCACGAGAAAGAGTCAAAAAGGGAAGAAAGTAATACCGGTTAAAAGCTAGATCTGGTTATGAATACCTGGCCGGAATGGTTTTGAAACAAATGTGAGAAACGAAGAAAATGTTGTTCATTTCCCTCAATATTTTCTAGTCCGCAGGTATTCTACTTTTGATATCTATTATTTTGTCATTCGAAACTTCATTTAAAACCTGAAACAGTCTAAAAGGGTGCCTTTTGGGAAAGGTTTGGTCCTTCACAAACGCAAAAATTAGGGTGGTTCAATTTAGGAGCGGGTGCAGAAGGCAAATAAATGTTGCCAAAAAAAGGAAGTGGGTACAAAACAGATAAAAACATACTGTGACAAAAGGATGAATGGCCGATTGTCAGCACTTTCTTTATTTGTCTGAATGATTTCTCAAGCCAATTCCACTTGGTACATGTACGTCAACACCAGGCCCCGGTTTCTCGAACAAATTGTTATGAGAACATGCCCAACTTCAAAGGGATACTCTCCAACGTTAAAGGGTATTCGATTGTAGTTCATGTGGATTTCGTGCGATTTTGGGCACGGTGCTCAGATTTGAGCATACGAACGTACTTAATAAGTATATTAATAAGTTTTTTTTCGAGAAACCGGGGCCAGGCCCTTTTCAGGAAAGAGTTAATTAATGTCGAGATAAGATACAGCCAATATTTCAATTTATAAAAGTGGTTTTACCTGTTACCCTTTCCCAAACAAGACCTGGTTTAAACGTCCTTGACATAAAATGCGTTAGAAAGTATTGAGGGAAAAGAAAAAATGATATTTTTCTCCTTTCGCTTTATTACTTTCATGGATAGGCTACATCATACACAAATCAAAAAAAAAAATTCAACATCATTTTTGTTGTATGCAGCAGCTTTTGGATGGGGGTGGGCCTACCCTGAAATACCGTTTGGGGAAGGTTTAAAATGGAATTCGATTTTTTTCCTTCGGGTAAAATGTAAATACGTACTAAATGAAACGTTAAATCAGAAATTGGTTTGCTGGAAAAGGCCCTCGTGGCATTTTAGACATAAATGGATCCTGATTAGCCAGTGCCAGTGCGCAGCCTGATCAAGGACAATCTTGGAAGTGTAAAAAGTATCGACTCAAGTCAGTCAGTGCGGACAGCTTAAACTGACCATGATCAATTGTTTCACTCTAAGGTGACCAAACGGCAACATTTTGGACTGGTCCAAATTTAACAACGTTGCAGACAATGGAATTGTACATTTAGTGGGTCATTCTCGATAAAAAAAAAACAACATTGTGGAAAATAAAGAAATTGCTTGCCGAAAGCAAGTTCTTCATTTACCACACTGTTTTCCAAAGCCATGGTCTTGTAGGGAATCAAAAAGAGTCATTGTAAGGTAATAGGTTAATTTTCTTAATCCTTTCCCAAACAAGACCTGGTTTGACGTCCCTAATAGAAAAGGCTTGGGAAAACATTGAAACAAAAGAAGAAACTGCTGATAACCAGTAGTTTCTTCTTTTGTCTCAATATTTTCTATGGCATATTTTACACAAGTCCTATCTTTAATAACATCCATTTTGTCATTTGTGGCAGTTTTTGAAGCAGGCCACCCTAAAATTTTGCCGTTTGGTAATGGGTTAAACTAGAATGTTATTCCTATCTGGCTATTGTTCATTTTCTAATAACGACTCGTAGCTAACATCTCGCTGCTTTTCAACAAAAACCTCGTAACTGCAGCTTGAAATAAGCTGCAGTTACGAGGTTTTTGTCGAAAAGCGACGATCTGCTGAATCTGATCTGATTCTCATAAATTGATTTTATGGTGATCCAAGAGGGTCGCTTTTTCATGAAGAGTCCGAAATTCTATAAACACAAAAGTTCGAATCTTATTTTATGTAGGCTAAACCTATATCTGTTTATTTCAAATATACAATTTACTTAACAATTCTAAACGCTTCTCAACATGAACAATACGAGTTTAACGTATACAACCCATCATTAGCACCAAAGAGACACAGGAGAAATTTGAAAAGTGCCAGTACTTACTAAACTGTGTTACATTTCCATTCCAAATACAAACATAAGCTTCTTGGACGGTTTAGAATTTTGAATTAATGCATACTTATGAAAATATTTGACAAAAATATTCAAAATTACCTCCCTTGCTATGAATATAGACTATAGAGTAAAAAAAATAATTGTAAATTATTTTCTTCATGGATGGGGCATAATCTTGAAATCCGGCACGATGAATAATCTTTTGTGAAATGTATTTACAAGTTTGTGTAATTTGATGCATTTCGTATGACTACAGTTGTCGCCACGTCGTATGGCACAATGTTTATGTTTTGTTCAAATGTAATTGAACGTTAAAGAAAACATAAACACGTGCCATACGATGTGGCGACAACTGTAGAACGTGGTGATTTTAATGATAGGTCATATATAACTCATCGGGTCTAAATGTACACTTGTATACAAACACTAAAAAACAAATACACAGTTTTAACCTTTACCAAACCTTTTATCGTGAGCTATACGAGAGAATTAATGTCCTAACTCGTTTATTCCCAAAAGATGAAGTGTTTGTGTTGGGCCAATTATCAACAACAAGAAGTAAAGTGTTTGTATACAAGTGTACATTTAAACCCGATGAGTTATACCACGGGTGGTAAACAGAGAAACTAGCTCCTAAAAGAGGTAGTTGCATAGAGCGAATATTTCACACATTTTCTAAAATTATTTCTTTTAAAGCAAGTTTTTGAGAAATCTGGCGATGCTGTAATATGAAGAAATGATTGAAGTTTGTTGTGCACGAGAAAATACGGTATTAGTACCAGGGTTTGAATACAATCGTTGAAAAACATTTCAAAATCGAAAGTAAAAACTTCTGAATTTTCGGTTTTGAAATGTTTTTCAACGATTGTGTTCAAAATCTGCTTACTAACACCGTATATTCTCGTGCATAACAAACTTTGGCCATTTCTCCATATTACAGCATCGCCGGATTTTTCAATAGCTCGTTGTAAAAGAAATAATTGTAGAAAAATGTGTCCGTGACCTACCTTTGTTTACAGATTTTCGCTCTATGCAACTACCTCGGTAAAGGCCGGATATCACGAGGAAACAAAATACCGTTGACTCTTTTTGGAGCTAGTTTCTCTGTTTACCACCCGTGTATACGTTAAGAATAAGTATAAAACAATGCCACATGCTTTAATTATCTAACAACGGCTGTGAATCCTGAGAGACAACAACAACATTGACAATTGAACAAAATGCAAATAGGCGACCGATTTGAAATTTATTGGGAGCAAGCAAGACGAAAAACACACCGATGGTTTTCAGCAAAGGATAAAAAATGTAATTGACGGCCGACCAAAATTTTGTTTGGTCGACAATCACTTCTTTATCGGGCCCTGTTTAAAAGCTACCCCGCCAAAAATATCTTACACCTCCTCTGTTTCATATCAAACTCAATTCGGTCACGGTCATATTAACAAAATTAATGAAGATTCATTCTCATGTTGTTGTTGTTGTTGTTGTTGCTGCTGCTGCTGTGTCACGTGATTCCACGTCATGCTAACAGGAATTGGTATTCCTGATCTGCAATGTGCGATTTACTCCAACCCATTTTTCAAACTAATTTTTAGAATTATACATGAGTGATTCCAGAATATAAAATATACATTTGTGACCTGTCTCGCTAAAAGGGACCTAATGAGTTTTGTGAAAAATATCGACCGTAGTCAGTCTGCGCAGTCAGCGCAGCCAGACTGGGGCCGATATTTTCCACTTTTATGTAATTTTCTAATTCCGGAATGTTTTCCCTCTCTTACATGTACTACATGTTCATGTTTCACATGCGGGATCTGGTTGACCTGTGCCGAGTCTGACAAGTTTGTCAAACTTTTGATTTTTGGAGTTCGGATTAGGTCCCTTTTAGCGTGACTGGCCACATATATTCATAAATCCATTACCATACGACAAAATTCTAGTCTGGTCCAAATTAAAAGATGTTGCAAAATGACAATTTCATGCGAATTAAATTTAAAATTATGGGCTGAAAACGTTGTGTGAAGTGAAGAAATTGCTTGTGACCAATGTTTTCCAAAGCCTTTATCTGTAATGGAGTAAAAAAGAATCACTGTGTGGTAAACGGATAATAATATCTAGTGTAGGTCACAACATACATTAATTGTTGGCGCAAGATCGTATGGCATATGTTTACATTTTGTCCAAATGTAAACAAAACGGTGTTGCATAAAAGATGAATAAATTCTTTATAATTAGTGACGTAGACATGTTGAAAATACGGTGATAGAGCGGTATGTTCACTGTTCAGAGTTTTCTGCCTTTTATCGAGCAATGTTTTGTTTACATTTGAACAAAACGTAAACATGTGTCATACGATCTTGCTCCAACAATAAACTATTGAGAAAGAAAAAAGAAGGACATGTTTCTATCCAGCATTTTTATATCTTTTTAATGTTAAAAACTTTCCTGGTACATGTAAGAGTGATTGAAACCAGAAATTGCTGAAGCAAAAAGGCTTAGATAATGTTTTAAACAATTGTGCTTATAAAAATGCGTAAGAATAAAACATAAACATTGTAAGAAAATGGCTAAAAAGCAAGATGAGCAGCAGGTAAGACTAGAAAAAATAAATTAAATAATGCCATTTAAAGTCAAACAAAAACAAACACAAATAAAGCATTATCACTGGTGGTGAACTAAACAATTTTCGCTACAACAAGGTATAGATATTTTGCGTTAAAATGTGAGTTTATAGATTTTCTTATCTAATGACAATGAACTTGTTCTAAAAACAGACCGGGTTTACCGTTTTGTATTGACAAACTGTCGTTGTTGTTATAAAATCTCGTAACTACGGCTTCGATAAAGCCGTAGTTACGATATTTTATAACAACACAGACGGAAAACATTGATCGCGAAAAAACGTCCCTCGCTTTGGCCGAGTTCACCACCAGTGATTATAGTCCTAGTCCAGTCTCGATGTTTACAAATTTTACCAATGCAAGCGCGGAAAAATCGGTCTTAATTCTAAATACGTTTTTGCATGCGTTGGTTCAAATCTTGTTAGACACCTGCAAGATTCGAATCGTCACGTGCAAAGTTACAGTTTAGATACAAACTCTGTTAGGTAACATCACTTGTTATTTTGTTACTCTCGTTTGTACTTTGTAAATACATGTACATGTATGTTTGATTTGTATGATGGGCCAAAGGCCTAAATATTACTGTGAAATAAAGAATTGAGTAGTTTAGAGTTAGACATTGTCTAGTTTTATAAAGGTAATTTGAAAACATCTACCAAAATATCGTGATTAGACTATACCAGTGCAAAATAGTATAAATAAAAAAAGCATTTTAGGCGTATTTTTGAATTATCAATGTCTGACGAATTGTTTAGGACAATGTTACCTATAATATACAATGTATGTCTTAAGAAATTAGCGATTCGCGACGTTTTGTTCGAAACATGCTGTACGATAGTATGAATTAGTAATACAGAAAAAACCCCTAAATGTATTGATGAAACTGAATCCTTAATTTTGTATACTTTGTGCAAACTTGTGTGCGATATAAATCTCTATTGATATGACGATGCTTTTCAACAAAATCCTCGCAATTACAGCTTTAAACAAGAATGCTTTAGATCTGCATTTTCTCTCCTGCTATCCATGACTTCAAAATATGTCTCTATGGGGTACTTTAAAAATGTTAACCCATTACCACACATTGACTCTTTTAGACCCCCTTAAAGATAAAGGCATTGGAAAACTTTGTGGAAAATGAAGAAATTGCTTGTGACAAGCAATTTCTTTATAATCCACATAGTTTTCTAACCCAAAATGTTTTTTTTTAAACTTCACCAACTTGAAATGCCGTCTGCAACATCTTTGAATTGGACCAATCTAAAATTTTGCTGTCTGGTAATGGGTTGAGGAATAACACAAAGCGGAATGGTACGCGTATAACCGTTTGTCTGTGTAACGAATAATTATGCCATAAAGTCTTTGAAAGCTAAAACACAAATATACATACATGTATAAATTTTCAAAACTTTAAAAAATGACCTTAATTATTTTGATTTAAAACAAATTTTGATTAAAAAAGATTATCTGTGCAACTCGGACGCAAAACCCTTAAGAAAATAAGATCTGATTTAGATGATTCTCTAGAATAGATCTACTTAGTTTTTAAACATTTTTGAAAGAGAGATAAAATTACTGAAAACCTGCTTGATTTCTTTTTTTCAAACAGAATTTCTATTCTATGACTTGCAGAAAATCTAGCACTTATCATGTCTTTCAACGCATTTGATTTTCACCCCTTTTGAGAATCACACAACGTCGGAATTATTCTGGCGACGTCGTAAACAGTTGGCAGTGGAACATTCTACCGACGTGCGTATATTTGCGAAGTCATATGAATACCGTTAACGACGCCGAACGAAAAGTTTCCGACGTCGCGTGAATCTCATTAAGGCTGGACTACCTTAAGACGTTCGAAAAAGGGTTAAGCGGCATTTTCAACGTAACCGTTCCTAAGGCGATCATTTGGTGGTGGATGAAAGCATTTATAAAACAAGGTCAACAATAAAATATGCAGAAACATTCCTAACGGCACGATTAAAAGACTCCATCTAAATTCGTGCACACTTTTGTGAAGGTCAAATGAGGTTTGCCATAACAAAACCGCCGCTGCTATGCAATTTTCAGCATAGTATATGAAAAAATAGACAAATATACGATAGCGCGACTTGCCTTCCTTAAGATTTATAAAGTATATTATTGATAAGTACGCAAAGAACATATAATACAAGTACTTCCCCCAAATTGATGACGTCAGTCCTTCAAGTTTCGGTTTTTGGCAGAAGGCAATCCAAATGAACATGAGAATAAAGTGTACTAGTAACACTAAAGCACCGATCCAGAATGGAAAATAGACTAGAAATAAAGCTATGCAACAAATTCTTGTGGACAGCGCCGAGAGCACCGCGAGAAAGAACACCACGATTGCGTAAATCTTGACGTCATTACGACCGTGAGTTGCCTCCCTTTGGTATCTGTAGTAGCACGAGTACGCCCATCCGATACTCAGCCATGATAGAACGATACTTAATCCTGTAATGTAAAATAGGGTAATGATGTTAGGTTAACCCATTCCTAAACAGCAAATAGTAAGACCGGTCCAAATTGAAAGAAGCTGCAGAAGACCTTTGAAAATGTGTGGAATTCAAAAGAAGTATGAAATCTGGGAAGTCTATATTGTCACAAGCAATTTCTTTATTTTCCACAATGTTTTCCAAAACATTTTTCTTTTGCGGAGTCAAAATAGTGAATGTGTCGGAACAGTTTAATCGTTTAGCCTTTTTCGTACTAGAAAAAGTATACTGCCAGGCAAAAGAAACGCCTGATATCTATCTATGTCCATTTTTTTTAATGTATAACACATTTGAAATTATAGAAAAAACTGACTTCTGTCTGTAAATTTGAATATCTGTTGTTCAAAAATGATCTTTAAGAAATTGTCAAACGTTCTTGTTACTCTGACACGTCGATCTAGATGCCTAGTAGTCAAAAGCAAGACGTTAAAATTTCTTGTAACTTGCTTTTGAATTCCCCGTATTCTAAAATCGCAAAATTACAAACTTTCCCTTCAGAATTCAGCCTTGACATTCTTAAATAGGGATGTTTAATATCAGACTCTTAGAACTTTTTGAACTTTTATTGTCTATCGACTTACACAAATTAACCAGCAACCGGAAACGGACATTATGCTGAATAGAAAATCATGAATTTTTGGTGTGCCTGTCATTGAAAGTAAATGTATTTGCATATAACATATACATTTGTATTTCACTAAAATTCAAAAGGGTATGGGGAGACTTCATTGGAGCGCTTCTTTTGCCGGTCAGTTTATAAAACACCTACCTAAGCTAGCGGTAAATGGTTTTCTATATTGGTACAACAGGTACATCTGAGCTATGAGTTGTGGACACGATTCTGTGAAGGCGTTTATAACGTCCAACATACAGTAGTCGCGTCTTTCCTCAATCTTCCTGTTCTTATGCAGGATCATGTCACATTCGTATAGCTTACTGCGAATACTGTGGTATATGTGAGACACGGTCCTAGAAATAATTGTGAATGATAAAGATACGTTCGTCATATTTTGCAACATATTTTCAGAGAAAAGAAAACGACTTACAATAGCTTTTCGTTGTCTTTTATTTCTTCTTTTTAGAATTGTTTCTAAACTTCTGTTTTGTATTTGTTTTACAATTCTACTGTTATAAATAGACATAATCATGACAAGTTGCCAGGGTGTTTTTATTCTATTTATGTTGTTTTTGCAGACCTTCCAAATAAGCGGGGATGACTTTTCAAAATGCAATATTTTGTTCATAAATACATGTAATTACATTCTATCACAAGATTACAGTACTGTACCCACAACATAAGGTTTCGATCTGTAATAAAATATTAAGAACATCTTTATCTCCGGTTTCCGGTTGTATTGTTCTTCCGTCTGTTGGTTCTTGCTAACAATTCGAAGGCTCAGCGCGAAACGTTTGTAACTGCCTTTAACCATATACGCAGTTGCAACCATCTCGCGGTGAGCCATCGAATTGTCGTGGCGGGGAATCACTTGACACAACAATTTCAGAAAGTCGTCTACAATAGTTTTAATATAAGACCAATTTAAATTCGGTTTGAAACAGAGAAGAATGAAAACTTCAGAATTTAGTTTGAAGTGGTGAAAAAATATTTCGGTCGGTTGTCACTTTCTTAACCTCTTATGTAAGAAGATCCTTCGAATTCGGCCAATCCCTGGCATTTTCCCGCTTTCTCGGCTTTAATATTTTTGTTTTCTTTTCTATCGAAATTGGCCGCATAATTTTTAGCAGAACTTTAGAACGACTTCGAAAATAATTTGCCACGTGACAGGGGTCTCGTTTGCCAATATTTGAGGGCCTTTATTTGGTCCCATTCCCAATGCTAAAGAGTGTCCTTTTTCCTAATTCTCGGGCGAAAATTCCCAATGAGCATCCAAAATTCCTCATGGTAGACAATTTCTTCGTTTACAAACATTTTGAATACAGTTTCGTAAATAGATGTAGATTCTTAAACAATAGAACATATAAGGGCATTACAGTCTAATGTTTGGCTGACATAATGAAAATATAACTAGTCACTCATGTTTTAGTTTTTCCCAGTTTAGGTTAAAACGTCGCTATTTTTCCCAATTTCACTGGACCCAGGCCCCAAACAAAAACTACTAGCAAGGCCCCTCCGTGATTCTAGATGTCAAGTCTCCACATACCTGACAATACGTCCAAATGATAGAGCACCGAGTACTATACGAACAACCTTCCACCGCTTTGTCTGCTTCCACGAATGTTTCGATGTGTCAACGTCGTCACGAAAAAACCACGACAGGTCAACAACTGACATCAGAAGTGATGGTATGAGAATACAGGCCAGGGTTACCCAAAAGAACAGACTGTCTCCTGAAAATAGAATTATATTGTTGGCTACATTCGAAAATGTCGTAACTACAGCTTGAATAAACTGTAGTTCCGACGTTTGCGAACGTAGCCTCTGAAATTCACATGAATGTTCAGATGTATCATTATCAAGATATGAATGTTTTGTCGTATCCACGTCGTCGCGAAAGAACCATGATAGGTCAACAACTGACATCAGAACGGAGGGAATGAGGATACAAGGTTACCCAAAAGAACAGGCTGTCTCCTGAAAGAAGATATTGGTGACTACGGTTGAATAAGCTGAAGTTACGACGTCTATGAACATAGCAACAAAATTTCGGTGCAATGTTTTGTCGTGCCCACGTCGTCACGAAAAGACCATGACTAGTCAACGACGGACATCAGTACGGAGGGTATGAGGATACATGCCAGGGTCACCCAAAAGAACAGTCTGTCTCCTGAAATCAGGTTGCAATTCTAAATTTCAAATATTGTTGCATGGTGGTGAATCATGTGACATTACAACAACAACACATCGATGCTTTTCAACAAAAGCCTCGTAACTGTATAGATCTAGTAACGATATTTTTTCGTTTAAAAGCGACAAAATGCAGAAACTCTTTGATAATTTTGTTAATACGAGACCGATTTTCCATTATTGAAAATAGTCTTTATTGATGTATGATGGGATTCCCTGTTATGTTTTTGGCTACATTTGAAAATGGTTGTAATCACATCATGGATTAGCCTCATTTACGAGTTTTGATCGTAGCCGAAGATTAGACTGGTCACGATTTCTGATACTACTTTGTTGTAGAGTATTAACAACAAGATCAAGCCTCAATAGAACTCTTTGCAGTTTTGCCTTGTTGTTACAATGTATCCTTTTATACACAACCTATTTTCGTGGACGACATCCAATTTGTCCTCTGCAAAACATAATCTATCTATTTGTAAAGGCTTGATTTTTATTTTCATTGGTAAGGGTTAAAGTCATATCATGGAAAGTTTTCAGCATGATGAAGGTCATGCGCTCATCACTTATCACTTATGACATTAGATTATTTCTCCTAAAATGTCAGATTTTCCACATAAATTGCTACAATTTAAAATAATTGTCAGAGAGATATATTTATAATTATCAGATTGCGCCTTTAAAAGTTAATATTTTTCCTTTGTTATTTTCCTGCAGTCCATTAATGACAATTTCATAGAAAGGCAGATCTAAAGTCTAAAGTGAGCGGTTGTCTCAATGTACCTGATATGTCGATCCTAAAACTCAAATCAAAGTAATTCAAAAATAGTTCCAATGTTCCAATGGACAATTCAGAAAGACAGTACAGACTTATCATTTAAAATAGCTGCTTTTCAACAAATATCTCGTAACTGCAGCTTAAAACAAGCTGCAGGTACGATGCTTTTGTTGAAAAGCGAAGACACTTACCTTCCTTTCTGTAGTTGTAAGCCAGGTTGATATCTGTACCAATATCAGCCAGAAACAGAAGCACCGAGACAGACGGAAAAGCAACAAAACACAGATATTTTAACTTGAAGGGCTTTCTTGAACAGTCAATTTCAGGTCTTTCTTCCAGTAACTCAAGTTCATGCTCGCTGCGATTACTTCTGGTACTTCTTACAGATGCCCTGTGTAGTCCAAGTGGGTTGAAAACTTCTCTTTGAATAACGCCCTCTTCTACGGGTACATTTGACTCGTTTAGGTCTGATACATTGAAAATTTCAGGAATTTTTGTAAAATTTGGAACGATATTAGAATCCAGTCTGTCCGGTAAACTACAACTAGAACGTCTAGATTTTATTTCAGCTTCTTGTTCTTGTGTATGTCTTTGGTTCACAGTTTTGACCAGCGTTAAATCATTGGATGATTTATATGGACGAAGATTGTTCATCAACTTAGCCTTCTCTTGTTCAACATTTTCACAGATTGCCTTGGTCCTTTCCTTAAGTTTAAACGAGTTAACGCGATTAAATAATGCACCATCTGCTAAGTCAAGTTTCATTACAATGTTGTTTTCAATGTCTGAGTTTGAATGATTATCACTGAATTGTTTAACAACTGGGCTGTCTGGTAAATCAAAACTTGCTGGTATTTCGTCCGTTCCGAGACCAGTTAGAGCCGACACTGTTCGTTTATGCTTCATTACGTTACTTGATGAGGTTGACGGTATAATGGGAAAGTTTCCGAATGTAACAGGGAACGACGGACTTGTAAAACAATCCACTGATGGGGATTTGGGTATGCCAGCATCCTTGTTGTGCATGTTTACAGTGATTGTTGTCAGCCTGCGTCGTTTCGTTGATACCGGTGACCTAGAAAACATGCTTCCGTCTGTTAAATCGTAGGATGGACGTTTACTAGAGCAATTTGGTGGTCCCGAAGAATGTTTTCTTCGGCGTTTCTCATTATCATTTACTGGCCTCGCCCTTGAAAACATAGCTCCGTCGACATCGTCTAAAGCTGGCTTAGTTCTTGAAAACATTGCTCCGTCGACATCGTCTAAAGCTGGTGTTGTTCTTGAAAACATAGCTCCGTCGACATCGTCTAAAGCTGGTGTAGTTCTTGAAAACATCGCTCCGTCGACATCGTCTAAAGCTGGTGTTGTTCTTGAAAACATCGCTCCGTCGATATCGTCTAAAGCTGGTGTTGTTCTTGAAAACATAGCTCCGTCGACATCATCTAAAGCTGGTGTTGTTCTTGAAAACATCGCTCCGTCGATATCGTCTAAAGCGGGTGTTGTTCTTGAAAACATCGCTCCGTCGATATCGTCTAAAGCTGGTGTTGTTCTTGAAAACATAGCTCCGTCGATATCGTCTAATCTTTTCGGTGGGTTTAAATGGTCACTTTCTCCTTTTAAACCTTCGTCGTTATTTGGGGTATCCTGTTTTCCAGTAAGAATACCATCCTGATTATTTACAAACAAATCACCTACGACGATTTGAGAGATTTGGGTTTCTTTAGCAAGTAAATGTTTTTCTCTCATGTTCGGCGATATGCCATTGCATGCTTTTTCATTTTTTCCTGGAGGCGAGTTTAAGAGAGGTGCTGTCTCGCTTGTTGTAAAGCTTTCATTATTTAGTCCTGTCATGTCGCCAATATGTTGTCCTTGTTCATCTAGTCTACATTCTTCCTTGTAAATGACATAGACTGTGTCGCTTAATAGACTGCAATAAAAACAAAAAACATTCGGTATAGTCCATTCACAATATTATGGCGCATGATTACAAATTTGACCGTTGTCAACAAGGGAAATGCGTTCTTTATTTTTTATACTATTTTGCATATGTTAATTGGAACCTTGCAGGTGTGAGACACCTGCAAGATTCAAACCATCACATGCAAAATTACAGTAGTGACCGGGCTAATGTTATAACGAAGTCTTTATATCATAGTATCCAAACATGTTCAACACTTCTTGTGATTGACGGTTCAGCTGCAACAGTGAGAGATTCACGTTCGCCGTAGGGTATATCAACTTTTTTATCAAACCTGTTGAAATGGGGAATGGGTATCCGCCACACAAAAAAGGCTACATTTATCAAATAAACTGTAGTATTATATTTACTTTCAAAATGCAGTATTTAGTTGATAATATGCTCTGCTTATCATATGTTCATAGATCCACCAATAAGGACAGTTGGAACATCCATTTATGAAATATATTGTTTGAACATATTTTAGAGAGTAAAAACGTACATATTTGTGTAAAGTCTTTCATCCATTAAAAGACATCGGTCCTTTTTACGACTGTGCAAATGCAATCTGATTAAAGTCTGGTGTTAACGGACCTTAACACAACTGATAAGCAACAGTTTGGGATAGTCTTCCATTAAAATAAAAACCGATCATTTTATCTAACCAATCAAATCTCGTATTGTATATAATTCTCTATGACAAACGCATTGATTGGCACTGAAATGTGATGTCCTCGTGTCCTAGTTTACGGCTTTAATCACTTTCAAAATCTTGAAAGCGTTTGTTTGATTGGGCATAAGAAATGACCATTGCCTTTTACCCCTTACTGGTGCCATGCAGATTTGTACAGATGCGATAACACTCCTTGTTACATTCTGTATTATTCAAGTGATAAGATCGACTTTGTTCACAAATACCTTAACCCTTTCCTGAACGGCAAATATTGGGACTGTTCTCGTGTTAGAGCTTCAGCGAATGACAAAATATGTGTTGATAAAGATGGGATTTGCATACATTATAGCAAAGAAAATATTGAGGCTAAAGGATAAACTGCTGGTTATCAGCAGTTTCTTCTTTTGTTTCAATATTTTCTCGAGCCTTTTCTATTAGGGACGTCAAAACCAGGTCTTGTTTGGAAAAGGGTTAAAACAAGTATTGCGTGTCTGTTGTAATTTACGTGGTTTCTTTCAACAGTTTGTTCAGTTTTAGTCTATTCGAAATTAGCCCTTGTTTGGGATGGGGTTACAGGTCCGTAGTAAGCAATTTCATATCGGGGTGGCTCAAGCCCTAGCTGCGATATCGTAGCAACAAACTTGATGATGGGTATTGGTTTGAATACAAGATCAAAATTCGAAAAGGTTTCGGTTACATCATTGCAACAAGTATCTGGTGTTGTATGCAACACATAAAGTCCCCTACCGGCTTCACATTGACTCGATATGGTAATCAATAATAGATTAAGATGAATAAGTTATTGCAGGATCCATTTTTTGCCATATTTTCACTATTTCCGTTACCATAGCAACCGCACTTTTCGTCCAAGAACAAAGATAAAATGATGTGCATAATCTACACATTGCCATCTAGTCATATACCAAGTCTCATCAAATTAGCTTGCTTACTTATTAACTTATCGCAGGATCCAATATTTTTTGCCATATTTTCACTATTTCCGTAACCATAGCAACAACAATTTTAGTCTAAAAACAAAAATAAAATGATGTGCATAATCTACACATTGCCATATAGTCATATACCAAGTCTCATCAAACTAGCTTGCTTAGTTATTATCTTATCGCAGGATCCCATTTTTGGCCATATTTTCACTATTTCTGTAACCATAGCAACCTCAATTTAAGTCGAAAAACAAAAATAAAATGATGTGCATAATCTACACATTGCCATCTAGTCATATACCAAATTTCATCAAAAACGCTTGCTTAGTTATTAAGTTATCGCGGGATCCAGATTTGAGCGGACAGACGGACGGACGGACAGACGGGCGGACAGACGGACGGACGGACGGACGGACAGACGGACGGACAGACGGAGGGCAAACCTATAGTCCCCTCCGGTGTGAACACCGGTAGGGGACTAACTAGCTCAAGCCCATGTGTCTGAATATGGGGGGTGGCTAAATTGGGTTCCTATATTTTCAGTGTAAGATAAGGAAAATTGTGTATTTTTGCCAAACATTTCGGGGGGGGGGGGGGGGGCTAAGTTCCCCTAGCCCCTACTGTTCCTACGGATCTGGGTTATCTGTACAAAAACGGCTTTTGTTGTAATGCCGCACCATAAGTATTTCAATATCAGGAGGTTTTATCGTCGGTGTTAATGCAAAACCTCGTATCTCGTGTTTGGAAAATTTAAAGGGGGATGGAAAACGTGCTATAACTTTTCCCAAATTGAAAGGTTTTACCTGAAATTTCAATATAAAGTCGGTGTAAATGCAAAAGCGTGTATGCCTATTTTTGCGATTTTCAACGTAAAATCTTGTGCGTCTTGTTAGGACAATTCTTGCAGGTTTTGAGATAGTTTTGGTGATCAGTATTAAAGACACAATGTCATTATTTGTGAAAAATATGTCCGGATTTCAAGTAAAAGAAATGAAAAAGGTATTACACTTTTTCCTCCCACTTTAAAATCTTCCAAAACGAGATACAAGGTTTCGCATTTACAAGGACGATAAGTAAAATCACTAAAATTGTTTTGTCTTTGAAAAGGTTAGAGAGTTTGTTGTCGAGATAATTATCAAAGTTTTAACAGATAGATACTAAAGATGTTTTGTGCCATTCAAGTCAAAGGTGCAGAATCTCTTTTACAAAATGTACCTCTCAAAAATTGTTTGAAACCAGGCCCGTAGGAAGCAATTTCATATTGGGGGGGGGGGGGGGGGGGCTAAAGGCCCTGTCCTGAATATTGGGGGGGGGGGCTAATTTGGATATGAAAAATTCGGCATTTTTGGTCAACTTGGGGGGGGCTGTTCCTGGAAACTTCATAGTTTAAGGATGGTAAATGCGATATGTCTATTCTGTTTGTGTTCACAGTAGACACAATAGGGGACGATTTTATCCAGGTATCCGTGACGTAATTTCGGACAAACAACAGCATTTCTGTAGGTGTTATAAAATGTCGTAACTACGGCTTAGTTCAAGCCGTAGTTACGAAATTTTATAACAACATCGACAGTTTATCAAAACATAACGGCAAACCCATTCTATTTTTAGCACAAAATTCAGTGCCATTGATTTTGTCGCCCTGATTCATTGAATTTTCTTTCAGCACGCAACCTTAAACTTGTTCGTTTATAACGTCGAGTCTGGTGCAATTAACCCTGTGTTCCTCGTTTCTAGTAACATCTCACCGCACCAAAACCAAAGAGAGCGATTATGAAGTTTTGCATGTAAAATACTGTTAAATAAAACATTTGCAAAAAATGCTAATTTTTAGCAATTTATTCCTTTCCCAAAATGTTTTCACACGTAAAGACATTTACAAACGTTTCATTTAGTATGGTGATTATTCATATTACTTTATAAGTCCTTTCTCAGCACTCTGTAGAGTACGTTGTATAGGCTACTCGTATCTATATCGGGCTTCGTGCATTTATTCTGACAACAATGTTACCCACCAATGGTTTGATATCGTTAGCCTATGTGGGCGAGCAGTTGGAGGCTCGGTTAGAGTTTTGTGGTAGTACTGGTTTGAGAAACAACAGGAATCCATTGTTGGGTAATTCAGCTCCCGCGATGTGACCATAGCAGTTGAAAACGGCGTAAAACCAAGCAAAACTCATACGTTTTTCGGTATTCTCTGATTCAAACTCTCTTTTTTTCAAATAAGTCATATATTAACTCAAACATTATACAGATTTGTAGCAAGCACGCCGTATGCATGTAGACTATAATTCAGTTAACACATTCAAACACAATGAATTATAATGACTCTCCTTAAGATAATGACAATGGAAAACATCGTGGAAAATGAAGAAACTGCTTGTGACAAGAATGGGTTAAGTAAAGCTCCAAATATTGTAGGATGTTGAAAAGATTTGTGAAAAACAAAGCCAAGAAAATGTTGAGGCCAAAGGAGAAAATAATTGTCATCAGCATTTTCTTCTTTTGCCTGAATGTTTTTTCCAAGCCTATTTCTCTATTAGAGACGTCAAAACCGGGTCTTATTTGGGAAGGGTTTAATCGTTTTGTGACTTTGTCCTCTAATTACATTGGTCTGCATACTTAAGGACTTCCTAGTTAGCTCTCCATTTGATGTTGTTTTGTTGTTTTGTTTAAGTATTTTATCTATTTATCTTTTTAAACTTTATCTATTTACCCCATTTTTTTAAAATTAGTACGGACTTACTTTGAAAGCTGTTGTAGACAACAAAATGAATGTAAATAAAGATAGGAAGTATGTGTGATATAGCCAAGAAAATATTGATGCAAAAGGAGAAACTGCTGGTTATCAGCAGTTTCTTCTTTTGTCTCAATGTTTTACAAGCCTATCCTATTAGGAACGCCTAAATCAGGTCTTGTTTGGGAAAGGGTTAAGGGTTTGATTCGCTCCACATGCCTGAAATTCTTGTATTATCGAATCGAAGTTTTGACCAAGGTTTCCATAGCCTATTTATGGTTCTTAGAGCAAAAACAAGTTTAAAAGATATTGAGGTAAAAGCAAAGATAAATTAAATGTTTGTCTAGTATTTAGTGCTGTCAGAGTAAAAATAATGTCAACTAAAGTCTATATTGACATTAAGATCTTTAAAATTCATTAGCATATTTTTTTAGAATGTGAGAGATGCTGATCAAGCTGAAACTAACAATCAGGCAAAATTGTATGGTCATCAACATTCCGTCATAATTTCGTCTTGATTGGTCAATATTTGCGGCTGATTTTCCATAATGTTATACACAGAATATTACATAATTTTGCAATTATAAAATGCATTATTAATCAGATTTTGAAAAGGGATACAAAAAATTTTTCTATGTTGCAACCATTCACTTATTCAGAAATGCGCATGTAGGTACATTAATTGGCTGGGGAGATCACTGGTTCATTTGAATTATTTTGAAAAGTGGGTGACTTCTTTCTTACATATCTCGAGAATCTAGTAAGCTATAACATGTTCAAACACTTTCCCAAATAGCGAAATCTTTGGTGGCTACTGTACATGGGCGGATCTAGAGGGAGGTCGGGGGAGGGGTCCGGACCCCCCCCCCCCCTGGCATCGGCCGAAAATTAAATTTTGACTATATAGATTTAGTGTAACGTTACAAATTTATTACATTTTAAGCCATAATTTGAGCATAATTTGAGCTTGGACACCCGCTGGGAAAAAATCTTGGGCTTGCCCCCCCCCCCCCGGAAAAAAATCCTGGATCTGCCCTTGCTGTAGATGTAAAGAAACTAATTCAATAGAACTGAATAAAGCAACTTTGCATATAACATAGCCCAGAAACAAATAAGACAAAATAGGGAAATGCTGGTTATCTGTGCTTAGTTTCTCCTTTTACCTCGAAAGTCCCCAAAAGTTTCCTATAAGGGACATTACAACCAGGTATTGTTTGGAAAGGGCTTAAAAATGCAAGTCTGATAGGACACTATGCCTAAAACCATTCACAAACAATACGTGGTTTTTACGTCTTTAAGTCCAAGGAAGACGATGCGATCGAGAAAACATGAGAACAAAGGAAGAATACGCTAGATCTACTTAGTTGCTAACGAGCACTGTCTTTTTTGTGAGTTATCATGTACACACACATAGGAGTAGGAAGAGGGGCCGGGGGAGGGCAGGCCCCGCAATAATTTAGAAAAGTGGCCTGCCCCCCCCCCCCCCTATGGCCCCCGTAATAAACCCATATTTCCAATTACTTTAACGTTTGGTCCCCCAATATTATAAACCTTCCTACGCCACTGACACATAGGGTCTACATGTAACTATGCACAAAACATATGGTTTAAAACCCATTCCCAAACAATTGACACTGACGCTTTTTGACGCCCTACAAAATATAGCTTTGTGTCAAGCAATTTCTTCATATTCTACAAAGAAAGACCATAAAATATAATATTTTATTCACTTGAAATTGTCGTCTGCAACATCTTTCAGTTTGAACCAGTCCAAAAAAATTTCTGTTTGGTAATGGGTTAATAAATTTCACAAAGTGTCATGTGTGGTTTAGTGGCTCAAATTCTAGCCTTCATTAACTTAGTTCTAGAGGGCCTTGAATCAAAAGCTTCGTTGTGTGAAAATATCTGATCTTCTAGGTATGGCCCTTTACAATAAATTTACGAAGTTAACAAAATGTAATACAGATCTATCATCTTTTCGACAAAAATAATACACCTATTGAACATGTGCAAACGTAAACAATTTACCTTGCAAAAACTTTAATATTCTTCCTCATTTTAACCCGGTCAAAAATTAAAACTCTACATACCTTAAACTTAATATTCCTTGTGACCTAGATTTAGATCTAATTTTTTACGTGGGAAAGTCCAGGATTCTGATAATAAAAGGGCTTGAGCCCGGCTAAATGTTAAGTGAATAGGGCGGAAAACCAACTTGAAGAAAGGCAAAACGACACGAAAATAGAATTCTATTTTTAGTAACCAGATTTATCATTGTCGGAAATCATGTGACAACCCTTTGCCTAACCCCTTGGGTTTTTCATACTTGTTTGCGTGGGAGAAATATGTGACCTTCACATTTTTTAAACGTTGTTGTTAATATAAATCCCTTCCCAAACAATAGGCCTACCTTTCACGTCCCTGTTTTTTTTTTTTTTTTTTTTTTTTTTTTTTTTTTTTTTTTTTTTTTTTTTTGTTTTTTTTTGTTGTTGTTGTTGTTGTTGTTGTTGTTGTTTTTTGAAAATATGGAGAGAAATGAGAATGCTGACATCCCACTAGGCCTACAATGCATTCAAGCAATCGGGTTCCCTTTAACAAACTCTATGACATAGGCATAAGTCTTACAGCTTTTTCATTTCAATATATATTCTTTATTTACCTCCATCATTGAAGAGTTATACATGTATACAAGAGAAACACAATACAAGACAAACAATACAAATAAAAGCAAAGACAAGACAATGAAAACATTACTATACACAAAATACGTGCAAACAGAAACACATTCAGATGACTCGGAGTTTATGTCAATTTTATATACATATTTTATTTGTTATTACTTTTATCTATCATTTCATTAATTCAATTCCTTAACTTATCTCTTACAATTTTTACAAGCCTAAAAATTCAGATACATGTACGCCTATACATGAATGGGATGGGATAATTTGTGTTTAGGCTATATCGATAAAAAGGACCTTTGCTAGGTATAATGTGGTGCCGTTTGAAATCATAATGAAATAAATCTTTTAGTAGCTTACATTTTTTTTTAAACATTTTGAAAATGTATCTTATCAACGAAAATATTTCAGATGTGAATTCTCATAATTATGACAACTTGGCCTTTTTCATAGGTTCTTTCGTTTACAAGATACTCTGGGCGTTTTTTGTGTTAGGCCTTCATTTACATGTATTTTGTACCCTATTCCGGTTACATTTAATTCATTACCAAACAATACTAGATCTAAGGGTGGTGCAATTTGAAAGCGGGTGCAGACGACAAAATGGACGATGAAAAGTTAAAAGCTGAAAGAAAATCGACGATAAAAAAGTTACAATTTGAAAGAAAATATTGAGACAAAATGAGAAAATGCTGCCTATCAGGATTTTCTTCCTTTGTCTCAGTGTTTTCCTAGACATGTCCTGTTATTGACGTCAAACTCAGGTATTGTTTGGAAAAGGTTTTTTTTTCTTTCTAAGTCAACCAATCCTAAATTACTTGCGTTCCTGGAAAATCAAAACTATTTGTCAAAAATGTGTTAACAAATATTTTCTGTCGTTATTTTGCTTATTTTTTCCACCAAGCGTTGATCTATTAGTAAACGTGGAATTTCCGTCGACGTCTTATTTCACGCTATCTAGCTTTGAAATCTCACAGCCACATCTACTTTGTTTTTATATGATTATGTTAAGAATATTTGACCGACCTCACTGGTGGTGAACTCGGCCAAAGCGATGGACGTTTTTCGCTACAGCAAGGTACAGATATTGTGCGTTTAAATGTGAGTTTAAAGATCGGATTGGATAGTTTTCCTAATAACAATGAATTTGCTCTAAAGATAGATGTATTGACAAACCGTGGGCGTTGTTATAAAATCTCGTAACTACGGCTTTTTGAAAGCCGTGGTTACGATATTTTATAACAACACCGACGGAATACAATGATCGCAAAAAAACGTCCCACGCTTTGGCCGGGTTCACCACCAGTGGACCTGCAGTGATAAATGGGAAGAAACATTGCACTCAAGACAGGGACAATAACCGTAGATTAAAGATTTGTGACCGTTAAGTGGTTTACCTCCCTTACATTATAATGATAAACAAAAGGCGCTGCAAATGCGTTGTGTCGAAGTCGTGGACGTCATTTAACCTCGAGGTATCCCGAGTTCGACTCGTTCGAATTTTTTGGTTAAGATCAAAATAATCTGTTTTGTTGTCAATCACTTACGGTCATTACGGCCTCCTTTACTACTGACAAATCCAACAGAACAGTGTTGGTGTTAGTCATGCTCCAGGTGCGCACAGACAGATTTCGAAGCTAGCTTGTCACCATCCATTCCCACACAATGGCACCCTTTTACTCCCATTAAGATAATAGCTTTGAAAAGAAAATCAATGGTGGAAATGAAGAAATTGCTTGTGACCAGCAATTTCTTCTTTTCCCACTACGTATTCTACCACAAAACACCCCCAAAAATATAAACAACCACTTAAAATTATCGTCTGCAACATCTTTGATTTTGGAACTGTCGTAAAAAATGCCGTTTGGCACAGCGTTTAATGAAAGGGCCATTTTTCGAATCCCGTCTCTATTGATACATACGCTCTTTATTGTAATGTTCATTAACCCTTCCCCAAAGACGTTTAGGAGCATGTCAAAGTTTAAATAATATGTAGAAAACAAAATGAATGGTATAAATCACATACGGTCTTGAGTCAGCTTACATGACACTTTAGTAATTGAAAAAAACGGCAAGAATATGCTGTTAAACTGATTCGATAGATGCATTTAACGCTTTTTATACGCCGCCGGAGGCGGTCGTTTATTGGCGTTACATGTATCTTCTCCGTCCGTCCGTCCGTCCGTCCGTCCGTCCATCCAACGGTCCGTACGTACGTGAATCCACTTTTCTTTTGAGCACGACTCCTCCTAAGTTTCAGGCTGGATCTTTTTGAAACTTGGTCAATGTGATCACCTTAATTGGTAGGTGTACATGACGCAAGGACTTTATGGTTTATCGAATTTTGCTTGAGTTATGCCCCCTTAAAACGTAGTCTCTAGGGCTTATTGAAATTGCATCCTCGTGAACGCAACTTTCCCTCAGTTTCTGGCTAGATCGTAATGGAACATGGTGGATGTTATGACTTCAATAGGTAAATGTGCATAAAGTACGGATTTTTATGGTTCATTGATTTTTCCCAGAGTTATATCCACTAAAACTTAGTATCTGGGGCTTATTGAAATTGCAGCCTTGTGAACGCAACTCCTTCTACATTTTTGTCTTCATTTAAATAAAACTTGGCCAATGTCACCACAATAATTTGCAGATGTACATGGATCAAGGATTTTGTGGTTCATTGATTTTTATAAGAGTTATGTCCCTTGACACTTAGTCTCTGGGGCTTAATCCTAGTTCAACCTTGTGAACGCAATTCCTTCCAGGTTTTTGTCTGGATATTTATAAAACCTTCTTGCGAACACAACTTTTTACAGGATTTTGAGTGGATATTTATGAATCCTTGTCAATGTCATTTTTGGTCTCATGTTTTATAAATGAATCTGTATGAAACTTGCTCAATGACATGACTATAATTGGTAGACATACATTTGGGGTTTTCGACCATTTCGGTGTTTCCATGGTTTATACTTTCGTGGTAATACTGGTGAGCACCACGACAAGAATCCATGATGCTCAAGCTGGCGCAATATGACCATTGCGGTTTAAAGAGGCGTTAAACCCCATTCAATAAATCGATCAAAAAATCAATCAATTATATCGAAGAGTTTGAACTTGACAATTTAAAATGGGAGTCTGCAAATGTTTTGAATTTGGCTCTGTCAAAATAAGTAATGGTTACAATCATTTTCGTGAAACAGCAGCAAAGTGGCGGAGTACATTGTGACTATGGCACTCTTGTTCTTTTTTGAGGCTTCGTCTGTGACTTGTAACTGATAGAAATCAATTAATTATCGTTTCAAAGTCTTTATATCTTTGGAAAGCCTTGATATATTGTGTCGTTAATAATTGAAAAAATGGACATGTTTGGCTTTATCTACAAAGAAATAATACTCCTTTTTAAAAATAAATTTGTGATTTTTTTTTCTTAATTTTGTCCAAAATGAGCAACGTTTTCTAAGTCCCTTTTTTGCCTCCCCAAATAAGCTATGATTTTGAAATCCATTAAAAAGCTTAGGAAAATAATCAGACAAAATAAGAAAATGTTTCTTCTTTATTCTCAATAATTTCTATATTACCATTTACACGAATCCATCGTTACCAACAACAATAATGATGTATGTAGCTTTCAAAATGGTACTGTTTAGATTATTTCCCGCTGAAGCAACTTCATTTCCAAATATCTTTTTTTCGCCTTTCTTCAAAAGCCTCATAACTGCAGCTTAGGAGAAGCTGCAGTTGCGATGTTTTGAAGAAAAGCACAGCTTTGTGACAATATATTGGATTGTAACATACCTGTTTCAATTTTATCCAAAACAAATCACATTTTCTCATGTCCTATTATTTAACTGATATCTTGTTGGACACACAACATATTAAAGTGATCTTGGTTTGTTATACGGATATAATTATGAGTTCATTCGGAGGATAACAAATACGTTGTATTAGTTTGTATGAATTGGATTAATTGTGCTATAGTTGGTATTATACAGTTTCTTTTTTTCCGGAAAATCGTTAAAAGTGAATGTTATAGATCCGTGTAGTAGGCCTATCATTGTTTGTTTGTTATTTGCTGGTTTTCGTTATTCTTATTCTTTGTAGTTGCTTTTTATATGATTTGCTGTACGTTTAAGTCGAAACTTACCCCATTTCAAAACAACAAAAACAAAAAAGGATGGCCCAAATCGAAACTTTCTGCAGACAACTCATATATATGTATTAAGATTTGTTTTAACAAATCAGTCAGAAAATATTGACGAAAAGGAGACAATGCTGATTATAGATATTTTTGTCTTTTTGTCTTAAGAATCGTGTACATTAAAATAAATACGATGTTACTCGCAGGTTTTTGTCTTTTCACGGCCTATATTTGTTATAATTTTTATGAAAAAAGTATTACTCACATCTTAAAAGTAAAGAAACGGATTTTTTAAGAACCTGATAAAACAGGCATTGACGACTGAATTTTGGTTGGATTGCAATAATTTTTTAGATCGACCTACTCATGTAAAATAATTATCTGCTTCCCCTTTTTTCTCTGCTGGTCTTTTATTTGTGTCATGTGATTTCCCATATTGAAAGTGGCCGCATTACGGTTTGCGCTAGTCGCACATCATCTTCAAAAAAGGTTCTCCTTTTCCCCAATATTTCCTTTGCATTAACTAAACGTTCTCTGCTTCCAACACCAAAAGTTTTGTCGTTGATAAGGCCATTCAAACAGGTTTGTTATAAAATGAAGTCGTTTGGGGAAATTATAGAAAAGCACAATATCATTTTCGGAACATCGATTTCTCACATTCGAAATATTCGACCCGTATCACCTAGACTCGGCCTGGCAATTAGAAATCGGTCATCATTGGAAATGACATCATTTCACTTGAATTTATTACACGTGTAATGTGCAATAAAAACTCGTAAATAGAGGATTTACCTCATTAAGCTTAAGGTTACTGTCAACTCCAGTAATTTACCGAGACAAACATTTATCTGAGGTTTTTATGCAAACATTTAACTGTTCTTTTGCGAAACAAAATATCTACTCCATATCTACTCCTTATGGCTTATTCGACATTCAATGAGACATGGCACATGAAAAATATTTTTAGAAAATTCTAGGTTGTCTTTTAAACAAATGACATTTTGGGTGACAACATAATTTACAAAAAACTGCATTGATATATTTTGCAAAAGAATTTTCATCTCATTTCCTAGATCTTTGTCCCCATTTATTTTCTATAAAGGAAACCCCATGTGAATAAATATCATATTTCAGTAGCGCGATCAAAACTCACTTTCTTAGACAAAACACATTTTTCCTATTTTCTGTAATATGTAGCATATCATTTTAGATTGGTTTTTGTATTGTTCTAATTGTTTACATGTACATATATACATGTACATGTTACGATCGCCTTATTCTTATAATGTTCTAACCCGACTTTTTACACTTTCGAGAAAATCGAGTTTGAAATTTCAACCTTTAATAACTTTTTTACTATGAATCCGATTTTGACGGAAAAAAGATATGTGATTCAAATATTTTTGTTCTCTCTTATTCTCTTAAAATTGTAATTTTTGGTTAAATAAAACTTTTCGTTATTTCGATTTTTTCATTTTCAGTTAGAAAAGAAATGTGATATTTTATTCATTTTTGTTAATATTATAATGTTCTATCTATGCCTATCAATGCCAGTTATTCATCAGTAAAGATACAGTTAGAACATTATAATTGTAAACATTGATGGTGGACAATACGGGAATGAAAAAATTCTTTTATTTCATTTTTTAATAGAACACTTTAATACTCAAACTTTTGAATCACGTGACTTAATAAAGCTTATATCATTGATATCATTGGACGATATTCACTTAGAACATTATAATGTTGACAAAAAGGTGAAAGGGGCACAGATAGAACATTCTGTTACTGGGAATCTATTGAACCAGACTCAATTTCAACAATCTATAACCACCATCCGATAGAACACTCCAAGACGATTCCAACGGTACCAAAATCTCAATTTTCACAAAAAATGAGTTAGAACATTATAAGAATAAGGCGACGTGTTTTTATACAAAATTCGGGGTCAGATCTGTTCTGAACGATGGGTCATATTTTGTAGTATTATCGGTGACATTTCAAGAGACAAGTTTGTTCATATAATGACGTGCTCCCGTAGAGTCAACTACTCCCAAATGACACTGTCGCGTTTTTGTTTTCCAAAACAGTAAATCAACAAAATGCAAATGTAAACAAAGAATTAAGAATATCACAATGTATTGCTGAACGTATATTGACGAATTCAAGGTACCATTGCGAGACTATGTAGTTATTCATTATTTTTGATAGATGCACACATACTTGAACATATTGAATATTAAGCTATGTCAAATCAACTTGCCATCGATATGAGAGCCAATATGAAACAAGAGCCGTCATAGACGGATTATGCTCCCCGAATAAGTGTTTGTCACAAAATAAAAATCATCATACATTAAGCCCCCTTTTCCCATGACAGATTTTTTGTACATACATTATTTATATAATATGGTCTAGAACATCTCATTTATAACAAAAGTACAAAATTTCATTAAATGCTGCCCATTGGATGAAGAGAAATTGGAGAAAATCTAATTTATACATTAAGGCCCCCTTTTCCATGACGCAGCCTCAAATCAGCAAACGGCGGGAAAGCTCCCTAGGGATTATCCCTAGAAGTTCACATGTGAAGTTTCGTTGAATTTAGTCCAAGGGTTGCTCAGATATGGCTGTGGACGGACGGACGGACGGACAAATTATCATACATTAAGCCCCCTTTTCCCATGACAGATTTTTTGTACACACATTATTTATAAAATATGGTCTAGAACATCTCATTAATCACAAAAGTACAAAATTTTATTAAATTCTGCCCATTGGATGAAGAGAAATTGGAGAAAATCTATTTTTTACATTAAGGCCCCTTTTTCCATGATGCAGCCTCAAATCAACAAACGGAGAAAAAGGTCCCTATGGATTATCCCTGGGAGTTTACATGTGAAGTTTGGTTGAATTTGGTCCAAGGGTTGCTGAGATATGGCTGTGGACGGACGGACGGACGGACACACGGACGGACAGCCGGACGGACGGACGGACGGGCGGACAGCATGGCGACTATAATTTTTTATGCTTCCCCGAAATTTTTTCGGGGAGCATAAAAATAATGTTTTTAAAATGTTTCAAGAGAAATTTGATATCGTGATATTTTTACATATTCGAACCACCACCATATGCAAAATTACAATAGTATTGGGTGTGGTATTGTGTTGTTTACATACTTTAGGTATAGCTCATTATATATGACCTGACAGAGCATCTCTCGCTAAAACCTAGAGATGCTCTGCCAGGTCCGTTATCGTTCGCTATAAATTATGTAAACATGTGACGTAATATTGTGACCAAGCTATAGGAGTCATGATCTACACAAGCGTTGTAATTGAGAGTCTATGCTATCCTTATAGCTCACAATAAATGAACTGGCAGAATGATTCTAGCTCTTAGCTAGAGAAGTCATTTATTTTGAGCTATAAGTACAAATAAACAAATAACCATACATCGCTGCTTTTCTTCAAAAAACTCGTATCTGCAGCTTAAAACAAGCTGCAGATACGAGGTTTTTGCAGAAAAGCGACGACATGTAGGCCTATATAGCAAGGCCCTGCACGAGCGTATAAGGGTCATGATCTACACACGCTTTTAAATGAGATTATCTTGCATTGTTTATATCCTTACTGTTGTGAGATATCAACACTGATAATCTTTCAAAGATTACGTCTTTATGTTAAATGATCACTGTAGGTCAACTTTCTGTATTACGACAAGCATAAAGGGACATTCTACAAAGCAAAGTAAATAGATGCGTGACCCATTACGTTTAAAGGGACCGTATGTGAAGCGTGAGAACTATCAATTCTAATCAATACAGACTGACTAGATTGTTTTCTGAATGTAGAATGTTTCCCTATCTTACTATGTGTACAGTTTTCCGTATGCATCCTCAACAATGGCTGGCCTCTGATGAGTTTAGTCCGAGGTACCACAGCCAATGCCATTGTATTAAGTGTTAACTATAATGATATGCGGGCATTACTGTGGGAGTGTTTTAGTAAAATAAATACTGTTATCGACGTATAGCATATAAGCAGGAACACCCTGGTCAAAAAGGCCTTTAACAGAATTATCATTTTGTTATCTAATAGAATCTCTATGATACATTCAATTGGGCTTCATTTGATTATGAACGGTTACCATGGTAACTGTGTGCAGGTAAATGATCAATGACGAGTGGGACAGGAACAATGATACAAATGATCAATTAACACTTCACTTATTGACACAATTCACTATTCTTCCAAAAAAGGGATTAGTTGTAGAAGGAATTTTTATCTTGGCTATCAAAATAAGCCACAGTGATCTTTTCTGTACGCTTTTAAGGTAGTCCACCCTTAAATGTGAGTTATTTGGGTGGCGTGGTAAACTTTCGGCGGTGGAAGGTTCCAAGTCTCCCGAATAGGTGTCGAAACGCAATGAATGTTAACCACGTCGCACAAAAAAAATCCGGAATGGCGTGTATCTCAATAGGGATGGACTACCTTAAGGGCCGAGTACTAGATACTTTCAGGCGCGTATCCAGGCATACTCCCATACTCCCGGGAGTACTTCGAATTTGAAAAATGATTTTTGTGTGGCATAAAACTTAAAAGTGTTTATACTAGTGTAACATGTTCATTTGAAGTTGTTCTTACCGAAGTAACATATACTCCAGTAACCCTATGCTCACAGGAATGTTGATAATTCATGGAAAAATGTTAAAAGTCTTACTTTAAAATGCTCCCTTGTGTGGTCTATGATTCTCTTATATTCCAATTTTCGTCGGGGACCCCAAATCCCCTAGAGGGGCTCAGTCCCTTCAACCCGCTGGGAGTCTGCGCCCCAGACCCCCGCTTCTTTTTGGTGAGGGAGTACTTCAATTTTGGCCCCAGGTACGCCCCTGACTTTATTCGTCGGATCAGTCTGGGACAGTCAGAGTTTACATAATTGTGTTGTGCATCTATTATTCGTACCTTGGGCCGGAACGAAATAATGTTCAGGGCATATTCAAGTTTTTTTTTTTTTTTTTTTTTTTTTTTACTTTCTACCGAGGTCCAGGTTTTCATGAACGTCACACGAAATGGAAAGAGCGGGTAGATACATGTATATGATACGGACTTGAAGAACCAAATGAACTTGATTCGCATTTGGGTTAAACAGAACCAATCTACTTTTTAAGTTGATAATTCTGTACTATGAGAGCGTCCAATCCTTACTTCGTCGTTATTTTTCTTCCTTCACCAGTGTGTGTAAAAGAACAACATAAAATTATAACGCAACAAATAGCCAAACAGGACCTAACAACGACAAACGTTTGAAGCACTTGACCCTCTCTTAACCCATAACCAGGCGGTAAAAGTTTGGCCTGTTATAATTTAATGATATTGCAGACGACATTATTCAAGTGAATCAAAATTTAATATTGCATTTTTGGGGGTTTTCTGATAGAAACCAATATGGGAAACGAAGATAACGCTTTTAACGTGCAATTCCTTCCATTTCTACATTGCCTTTACCTTGTGGGACAAAAAAGTCGTCATTAAATGAAAATGGGATAATTCTAAAAAAAAAAGAGAAAGCTGTTGCAGAAAACAAACCACACAAACCTTTGGGGATACAGGAGAAATTCTGTGCAAGTAATCAAGATTAGGCCTACTTCAATTCCCTAGAGGGGTTTTCAATAATATCCTTAAATGTTAAATAACAACTTGTTCAGAAAAGGTTCAAGAATAGTGGAGTGCAAGTGAATTATTTTTGTCCGGATGTATGTTAGTTATTCACAATAGTCCAGGATGTATTGTTTTGTGATGTTATAAAGAGGAAAGGTTATTTCAACCTTTCCAAACAACCAAAATTAATATTAAAGTGGTATAATTCGTCAGCCACAAGAGCCAGTCCTTAAGGACAGATCCTCCATTTAATTCCCACGGTAAGATTTTTTTTATTTTTTCTGTACTGATATTTAAATATATAAGAAGTAAAAAATTGACTTAAAAACTATAGGTCACCAAGCGAATTAAAAAGTTATTGAATTTCAAGGGAGACTACTCTTGTCTAAAATTGCAAAAATGAGGCGTCACTTAAATACCCAAAAAAAAGGTGTTCGAAATGACTAGGATTACATAAATAAGTCTTTATTGTGTTCAATATGTTTAATTCTGTCTAAATGAGTATCAATTTGGGAAAATTTAGTGATGATTTTGACATTTTTAGTAAAACATTCTTTCAAAAGTAGCTGAAATTGCTCTTTTTTCGCAACGTTTCTTATAATAAAAAATATTCCAGTGGTAAGAATTTTTTCTTTTTTGGTATAGACATAGTGCTTGGTCATACCTACAAAAACAAAAAAAGAAAAATATATCAAACCAAGCGTTTTTCTTAGTTATAAGTAAAATTTGGTTTACTTTTTACAGCTCTGTCCGAAATTGTTTCACTATTTTTATCCATTTTCTTCCTTATCACCAGCTTTAGATAATAAAACGTGTCATCTTTTGTGTCCATCTGAAGCGGACTATCTCATAAAGACACCGCGTTGCTTTTGTTGCTTCGTTTCCTATCGCTAACGCCACATTTTAACCGCGCAACAGAAAGCGAAATGTACCATCCGAGTACTATTACACTTTAATTGACCAAACAGAGAAAATTGAAATAACCGAAAAGGGTCGTGTCATTTATCAACAAAAAATTAACTAAATGTAAGAAATAGATTTGCTGAAAAAGGCCAATTACTGAAACAGCTTTATTTCGTTATTTAGGATATGCGCAGTAAGTTGCGCAGTAACAACTGGAGGATATGTCCTTAATAAAGGTTGAAAAGTAATTATAGTGGACGAGAATCGACCTGGCAGAACACTCCATTCGATTAGCATGGGCTGCTCTGTCAGGTCATTTGTCGTGAGGTATACATGAACGCCATCTTCGACATTTATTCATAAGCTATAATGTATTTAGAAATATAATCTATAAATAGTCTAAAATTGCTTGTTATTATACGAATATGTCTTGCAAGAGTTTGTGATAAAACATTTTGCTATGGTGAAGACATTTTCATGGATGGCAAAACCTAACTTTTTGTCGATTAGAAAATGATGAAAAGAAACCAGTATCACAGAATGTACTCGTAAAAACTAAGCACCGGACAAGAGGGACATTGTTTACTATTTCCACAATGAGTGATGTCACTTAACCTATGACAATGTTGTGTAGATGTTGCTTCGTGCCAGGGACAAAGCACTGTCAAATTTTGCTATTTCCACAATGAATTATATCACATAACCCATGACAATGTCGTGTAAATGTAATTTTGTGTCGTGTTACATATCGTTACACGTATTGTTACATATGGTTGTCGTGGTCGTAGCCAGTACATACAGGAATGTAACAATATCCGGGGACTTTTCAATCGGCGCCATGTTCCCTGTCACAACGGCTGAAAATTGTGGTGAAGAAATCATTGATCAAAATGGTATTCAGAACGTAGAAGCGCTCATATTTAGTCTGGAGAGAGCCAACAAAGAGATTTTAGGAACAATTGGTAAGTTTTCGGGGAGTTTTCCTTTTTACTCATTAAAACTACAAACTTTTCACAACGACTGAAATCTTTTGTCAAGAAATCATTGATCAAAATGGAATACAGAACGTAGAAGCGCTCTTATTTATTTTGGAGAGAGCAAACAAAGAGATCCTAGCAGATGTCGGTATGTCGACTTAGCATTTTTCTGATCAAAACGTCAGATACTTTTATAATGGCATTGTCTGATTCATGGAGATTAAAAAGTTCGGGTAGGTCCTACGTCAAAACGATACTGAATTGATTTAGACAGCATCAATGAACTTAGAGTCACCATTCATTTGACAGACACGATCTACAAATATCCTTACAGACAGATCAACTAATACGATATTTCTTGTGTATATGATTTAGTAATTTACATGTTCACCTTTGTTTATATCACGATAAATGTCCAAGCAGAGAGTCTCAATCTAGGGATGGTCGGCTAGGTCACTTATCATGAGCTATAACATCGGTTTTTAATGATGAACGATGACCTATTTTCAGATGTGAGACTCGGCACGATCGTCTACGATACCTGCTATACAGAATCCAGGGCGCTAGAACGAGCTCTGGATCTCGTACAGGAAAACGCATTGAATCCAAACTGTAAAGACAGGACAAGACCAAGGTAACTTGGAATTAAATGTAAAAAAACACTTTTGAGAGATTTATCGCATTTTAATGATTATAAATACTTTCATAAGTGGTTTTATTTGCTCCTGTTTTACTATTTTCATTTCAATTGTCAAAATCATTGTTGATATGTATTGAACAACATTCCAACATTACAATTAGAGTTCATGTGGTGTTACGTGCTCCATTACGCGTTTGTTTTAATAATTGAAATCGTAAGATATATTAATTTAACTGCTTTGATCCTTTCTAAATTATCATTTCAGTTCACATCACTCAGAAAAGATCATCGGTGTTGTAGGGGCAGCTACCTCAGCAGTGTCGATACAGCTGGCTAGCTTTCTGAGGCTTTTTAGAATTCCACAGGTAAATAAAATCATCAGATACCAAAGATCATAACATGCGTTACATATCTATTGACGCTTTCCAATGACCAGAACCAATCGGCTATCCCCGACACACAAAAAATATTTTTAAATATAGAAATATTATTGAAAATTTTCTGTGATATAATATTATTATGTGTCGTAGATGTCGGCGAAATATCTAATGATATTCGCGCGACGTCAAAATTATTTGGGCGAAGTCGAAACATTGGGCGCTGGAATTTTCCACCGCCGAATGTTTACGACCGCGCCCAAATAGGTTCGGATACGTAACGCGCTCGAAAAAAAACGACGGATGTTTTTTTTTTTTTTTTCTTTTTTTTTTTTTTTTTTTTTTTTTTTTTTTTGTGAAATATCAAAATGGCCACATGGGTATTCTTCCTTAATGAGTATTTATTTAATCGTCAAATTTCTTGGTAGCGGCTAAAAGTCAATTTTGCTGGAAAACGACCATGAATTGAACGTTTAGAACTTTGTAAGCTAGATAGCCAGTGTTGGGACAGTTATCGTAAGCGATAGTTAATTGTTCACCTTCGGTACGACAAATTTTTAAACATGTCTAAATACAAAGATGTTGCAGACGGCAATTCAATGTGAATGAAATGATATTTTTTGTCTTTTGTATTGAAAATAGTGTGCGAAATGAAGAACTTGCTTGTTACAAGCAATTTCTTCATTTTCCACACTGTTTTCCATAGCCAATTTCATGTGGGTAGTCAAAATGTCTCTCTGTGTGGTAATGAGTTAATTGTCAACCTCCGGTGCGACAAATCATTTTATCCTTTGAGGTCATATAATACGGAAATAACATCCTTTCTGATTATATACATGTGTGACCCGACGCCCTTAAAGGGACATTCTAGCAAGTGTGAAAAGTATAGAAAATTATTTAATAGTTACTAAAAAGTGCAGAAAAAATGTGAAATAATTTACTGTCAATTTATCCGCAAGTCAACTGTAAAGCACCTGTATCTGGATAAACGTTAAGAAAAAGAAAGTTGAGAGTAATTTTAGCAATCAATGTCGAATAACGTTGCACTTCTCCAAGAATTATTTTTGAACCGCCATAAAAATGTACATGTTTAACCCTTTCTCAAACAACGCTATTGAAGGGTCGTCCATTTTGAAAGCGATAATTATGTCAAAATACATAGTGGTGAAGATAAAAATTATATGTCTTCTAGAATATAGCACAGATAACATTGAGACAAAAGTAGGAAATGCTGATTATCAGTATTTTCTTATTTGTCGCAATAGGCCCACCACTCTCTTGCACACGGTTCATTCATTACATTCACCTCTGTAGTTGGCCCAGAGGGTATTGCGTCATCATCTGCTAGATTACGTCACTTTATATCACACCAAAATGGCAATAACAAATAATTTTTCTTTTCCGAAGTCCAAAATATATCACACTTCACGTTGCTTGAAATTCAATATAATTTTCCAACGATAATATATTTTTTTTAAAATTGATGTCATTCATTCAAGGGCGCAGTAGTTTTTCGTTACATTTCATCGTGATAGGGAACGATTTTATCCAGCTAACCGTGACGTAATTTCGGACAAAAATAGTATTTCGTAAGTGTTGTTATAAATCTCGCAACTGGGGCTTGATTCAAGCCGTAGATACGCGATTTTATAACAACACCGCCGGTTTATCAAAACAAAACCTTAAAGGATAACCTCAAAAACATTACGAGTTCGCAGTTCATCCTTATAAATCGCTCGGAAATGGTTTAAAAAACAATACAAAAAAGTCATTACGTGAGGGAAAGCAATAACGCATTGCAAACCAGCAGCCAAATTATCGATTTTACCAATACACAAAATATGCCGCATCAATTACTTCCCTTGGATTCTGTATCCTTGGATACGAAATAGTCGAACCTGTCTACATTGACAACTGCGTCATTTATCGATAATCGAGTGGTCTGATATAAAGGTTTATGGGAAGATGATCCGAATATCGCTTCAAAATCCTGTTGTGTGTAACTTACGATTGCAATGTTAACTTAGTAATCCATAAAACATTATACATGTAGTATATAGTTGCTTTTCTATGGAAGCCCTGGAGGGTCATTTTGCATTTTGAATTTTGACTTTCGACTTTTTGAAAATGGAAGCACTGGGTCATTTTTGCATTTTGAGTTTTGACTTTCTACTTTTGACTTTCGACCTTTTTGAAAATGGAAGCACTGAAGGGTCATTTTTGCATTTTGAGTTTTGACTCTCTACTTTTGACTTTCGACTTTTTGAAAATGGAAGCACTGGAGGGTAATTTTGCATTTTGAGTTTTGACTCTCTACAAGGCGTGTATGCAAAGTCGAAAGTCAAAAGTAGAGAGTCAAAACTCAAAATGCAAGTCTATTTTTAGCATAAAATTCATTGACATTGGCAAGGAGGCTTGAGAAAATAGTTCCATTGTATATGGTCAAATTGATCAGTTATAATGCCTTTCAAATATACCCGGGATCATAATTTCTTTGTCTTTTTCATTATGTTACACATGAAACAGTAAAACAGTAATAATACACGTTTTCCTCGGTTTGACAATATTCTTGTCAAACATGGCGTCAGCCCGTTGCAGAGATGTATGTGAGAGTAACGAACGACAACTCTGCTCGAAGATTGTAGGCCTACATCTATTATTTAAGGGAAGTCAAAATCAGGCCTTGCTGATGAAAGGGTTAAATTCACTTTACTAAGCCAAATGTAATCGCAAATCAAAGCTTACAATGCCTGTCTTTTTCAGATTAGTTATGGTGCCACAAGCCCAGAACTCAGTGACACCAAACGTTTTGATTACTTCAGAAGGACAGTGTCTTCAGATGAGTTTCAGGCTAAAGCTATTATCCAAGTACTCAAGTAAGCCCAAATAATATGACGTAGCGTAATACATATCATTTACTCGTGCAGGAGTAAAATATTTATGCATGCACGTATATACAGAGTGTCCCAAAAAAACGGAACCCATTTTTGAAAGTACATTTCTCATGTATCAAGTTATATTTCTCCACCAAATTTACATATGCAATAGCAACGACAGTTTTCTATTAGCGGTTAAAATTTGGTGGAAAAATAATGATAAGTTTTGAAAATATTGACATTCAAATGAATATACCCGGAAAACCATTTTAACACGATATCGATCTTTTCGTTTTGCAGCGTGCGCCTACACTCATTGAATAAATTGACGCCATACAATTGGTTCATCGATTCAATACAATACAAACATGATTTTTGAAACATTGTATTAGTAATAGTGCATTTTCATTTCATCTTTTTTGCTAATAAATAAACAGTTAATGCTGCGAGCTGTGATGTAACTAAAATGAATACAAACAAAATATCCAAGTGCATCACAGACTCATGAATATTAATCATGGCACTTATTTTATTTCTGACCAACATGCCGGTCATCGCTCAATTGAAAAGTATTACGGGTTTCATTTGACCTGGCACTGACCTTTGAGCAGAACACAAATAACACAAAATTCACCAAAAATAATTAAATCATAGTCCACAGAAATGTATACTATGCAAGAAAATTAAGACTGGACTAATTTTAGGAAACATATCAGCCTTATAATTTATAAAAATAAAAGTTAAAACTGCGACAGGTGCATTGAATCAATTCAAACAACCACCATATGGACTCAATTTGAACGTACAGAAAGTGTACATATTTGAAATCTTTGAGAAAATCGGTACATACATGTACAACGATACAGAATTCAACAGTTGACCGTTAGTGCGCTTTCACGAATAAACAAGACGCAAAAATCAATATCATGTCAGATCGTTTTTTCAGTGTCATTATTAATTTGCTTATAACTTTTGAGCCGGTGCATATTTTTAAGTGAAATTTGGAACACAAATGCAAAAATAATGTACCTTTAGTACTGCAAATTCAAAAATAGGATGTTTTGTTTACGCTTTTAAATATTTGACTTTGAATTAGGGTTCCGTTTTTTTGGGACACTCTGTAGTTCAGTAGCTTTGTCTCTACAAATAGCATAGCGCAAGTTCTGTGTCTTTTTAAAATGAGCTAAGCTATACAAAAACCAAAACGCATAATTTGTACAGTTTGCTTAGAATCCAAATCGGTCGATGATCTTACACATATGTTTGTGATTTATGCTTTCTACATGTCTATGAACTCGTGTACCAGATGGCGAATACAATAGGTGGTCATCGTCATGTCAATATACCAATAGGAATGAATACATGGTCAATGTGACATTTCATTCGGCACACCTCGTGTGTTTCTGAGCTCTCAACATACCTCGGCCGTATTACGGACGTCGCCATATATTGAACGTGAACGTGACATCGGCAATCCACACCAATCAAATAGCTGATAAAATGTAATATAATCGACATTCGAATGTTGTCTGTTTTGAAAATAGTTTTGTGGCGTGTCCTTAATCAATTCTATGATCTGCTTTCGGCGCTGTGCAGTCTGTTTGCGAAGTAATAAAATACAAATGTTACCCCAAGACGGCTACCCAATACAGCCGAGTGATGTTGGGAGCCCGGAAACACCCGAAGAATGCCGAATGTCTGACATGTTGTCAGACTCCTATAGAACTAGAATAGCTGGTGTATGAATGAAGTCAGAATTTATACTGTTCTCTGGTAGTTACAACACTCTATTGGAGAACAATTAGGAGCTTCATTACACTCAATTTTAAATATTTTTGATGAAATTACAAATAACAAATAAAAAAAATCTGTTGCTCTGGCCTAGACAGTTTATACTATCGATGATACCGATGGTTCATGCTGCGTGTAACTGACAAAAGTTCGATCCCCGGCCAGGGCAATTATCCTTTCAGAAAAAAATGTTTTCTGTCAATGATTTGATGATAATCGTTAACCTACCAGGAGGATGGGTAAGGATGTTGTGGTAGTATTTGTAGGGGAAATGACAGGAATTCGTGGTTAGGTGCTCCAGTCGTCCCAATATGACTATAGAAATTGAAAGATGCTTTAGACCTTAATCAATCAATAACTTGAAGAAATCGTTTCCATCGTTATGTCGCCAAAAGTTATTGTTCCTAAAGAAGGCGTTTTATCGATACTTTGAAGAAGAGTACCACGATAGAAATGTCATCATTGGTTCCATGTGGAATCTTACTTTTGTGGGAAAATCGTTCTTTGTCATACCACAGGTCGCTGAGTATAACCTATGTATTTGGTATATATGAAGACACGAGTTACGGACAAGAGGGTATCTTGAAGATCAGAAGTGAGGCCGCCAACAGTGGAATATGTATCGGTGGTTCATACAGGGCTAAACGGTATTGTTAATTTACATTATAAATAACATAAAGAATTAATAATGAATTTCGCTGTTTTCAATAAAGACCTCGTAATTACAGCTTGTTTAAAGATGCAGTTACGAGGTTTTTGTTGAAAAGCCACAATGGTGGTTTGGACAGAAATTATATTGAGATGTATGTCGTCGGTGGGAAGTCAAAACCTCGTAACTCCAGCTTTTTCAAGCTGTAGTTACGAGGTCTTGACTCCCCACTAACGATGTGTTTCATACAGGCTACACGGTAGTTCTTTCACCACTTTGATTCTGTGATGCTACAGGTCACTGATTTTATTGCATTGATTGGCGCTGCTTTAACTTTCGTTTATAAATTTCACGCTTGAGCGCGACATGCTCAAAATATTTCACTTTATTTCCGTCATTTCTTGCATTCTTTAAATATTCTGAAACGCAAATGAAAGTATGTATTTAGTTGAAAAGGAAAATTGTGTACACTTATATCAGCAAAGTGATGTCATACGTGATAAGGAATTTACAAAATATATATAAACTCAAGGATGATTTCCCGTATTTTGAAAATATTTTCTGATCTAAATTGTGATTGTTCTGATAATAATTGTACTTCTTTTCTATGCTCGTCTATTTTATACCAGGTTCTACACAAATGAGGCTGAGGAAGACAGAGAACTCAATACAATTATTCAGGCACTGGTCAACACAAATAGTACTACAGGTATACGTCTATAAGAATATTGCACACGATAAATTACCAGGCAGAACGTCTGTGGCAAATAGAGATGATCTGTAAGGTCAATTATCGTGATCTATAACACGATGTTAAATCACTAACACAACAACAGAAAATCTTCGTAATTTACCCGATATACTATGTAGCAATGAAAGACATATCGTCTTACATTCATAATTCTATTTTCGTATTATAAGATTTCAAAATTCAAATCAATAACATGACATCCAGCATGTCTTTGGCCGGTGTCTCTGTTTGATGCATCTAAAGAGTACTAGAATACTTTGTTTCCTCTTTTTCCAGACGAGATCGTGGTGATTCTGTTCTCATCACAAGAGATCGTAGAGAAGAAATTCATCAGAGTGGGACTACTGTATTGTATATATTGTTGGAACAATCGTTGGTGTTATTGCAAAAACTCGTATCAACAGCTTGATTAAAGCTGTAGATACGAGGTTTTGCAAAAACATCGACGATAAAAACTAGACACTCTTTTACTTCTACTTTCACTAGACGAGATCGTAGTGATCCTGTTCTCTTCACAAGAGATCGTGGAGAAGATATTCTACAGAGTGGTGTTACTTTCAAAACTACATTGTGTATATTGTTGGAACAAAATGCCACCGCTTTTCAACGAAACCCTCGTATCTACAGCTTGTTTAAAGCTGTAGATACGAGGTTTTGAAATAACATCGACGTAATAAACTAGACACTATTTTGGTTTCTTTCACTAGACGAGATTGTTGTAATCCTGTTCTCTTCACAAGAGATCGTGGAGAAGATATTCTACAGAGTTGGGCTACTATCTTTCGAACAGCAACGACGTTTTCGGTGGGTAGGGAGCGATGCATGGACGGGACGTCAGATTAAACATAAACTACTGGAAGTTGCGTCATACTCTATAGGCGTCCAGCCCGAGATTAAAGTAATACCAGAGTTTGATGAGTATTTTACTAGGTATGTAGCTTTGGTCCAGGTTGCATTTATGAGCAATATTGCCTCAGACTGATTCTTTATAACCCTTGCATCAATATTAACACAGAGCAAATGCAGTTTAACGTATTCCCAAATAAAACCTGTGTTTTGCGTCCCTAGTAGAAAACGTTTATAAAAATATTGATGCAATGAGCATTTTCTCCTTTTGCCTCAATATTTCGTTCGCCTTAGTGTACAATAAATCATTCTTAGTTATCAAGAATAGTGTTGCCTGAAACTGTCTTCGAATTCAAAAGTCTATTTTTTTCCATTTGGAAAAGGGTAAGTAATCATTTCCTTCTCCATTTTAGTCGTAGGATAATTCGATTGATTGATTCATAACTGATGTCTATATTTCAGTTTAAGACCAGAATCACACAAATCTATAAATCCCTGGTTTCCCATGTATTGGGAGCAGAAGTTTAATTGTACACTGGATCCCAACGGAGAGTCTGACGGGAACCAGAATGCTTGTGGAGAAAAATATGAAATTTCGGACAAACAAGGTTGGTCAATGTTTTTAAAAAGATTTTGTGTGAATGGGCTCTGTTATTGTTCATTTGCAATTAACTATCTTATTCAAGATTCAGTGTACATAATTCAACAACTAAGTTTCGTCAAAAGCTAATTGTAACATGTGACCAGGTTTACCTACAATTTAGCCGATCCTGATTTAAAATGGGACATTACGTTCCTATGTTCTCATTGAAGTCGTTATTTTAACTTTTTTTTAAATTGTAATAAAAACGATTCTATTGTAGAGGGGTTTTTACAATTTTATTCTTAAGTGTAATAGACTTATAGAGGACTAAAATGCTCGACAAAGCTCGCTGATTAAATTCATCAAAATGACGCAAAGATATTAATGAATACGTTTTAATTACTGTTACTCTGAAATGCGATCTGCTTTTGATAGAAATACTATCTTATTCTCAATATCAGGTACATATACGAGGAACCTCAACTCCTACGCCGTAATGGATGCAGTTTACGCATATGCATACGCATTAAAGCGCATACACAAGGATAAATGTCGGGACCCGGGCGTATGCTCCAACATGAAACTGTTGTCATCGGAGGAGGTCCAAAAATACCTGCAAAATGTATCGTTTATAGGTATTTATGAATTTGTAGATTATGTAATTGCTTTTACAATGGTCCAGTCACAATATCAAGACAACACCCGCAACATTCGAACCAACGTATGCATATTTGACGTAGTTTTGAATTCGATATGTTCTTACATGAAACTGTTGTCGTCTGAGGAGGTCCAGAAATATCTGCAAAATATCTCGTTTATAGGTATACATCTTAGCTTTTCACCGAAAATCTCGTACTTGCAGCTTGATTCTCGGTTGGTCTTGGTTCTCATCGATGTTAACATGCTATTTATTAAGTTACGATATTGGCCTGTTGTCTCATGTTAACACAATTTCCATATGTAGATAACGCAAAATCAAAATCATTTTTTTCATTTACTGGTTCCAATTTTGCAGGTGCCTAAAAAATTGAATTGAGATTATAAACGCTGTTCCGTCGTACAAACAATTGTGTATGCTAGTGCCACAGTATCTAGAGAGTGGACTATATTTTTCAATTAGAACAACTACAAAGACCCGTTTTTGACAGTCCTGTCAAGTTTTTATTGCACACATTTACAAAAATTATATATGTAAAGAACACAATATCAAACCCAAAACTACTGTAAACGTCCATGTATTGATTTGAAGCTTGCTTGAATTTTGTCTCACAGCTGCAAGATTAGAACAAACACGTGCAAAATTGCTTTTAACATTATAAACTCTTTTCCCCTTGTTTACATGATAAAAATGTAAACATGTGCCATAATATCTTGACTGGACTATACTGAAAGACTTTTTGAAATTTGATTCACTCCATATTTACGATATTATAGATCCTGCCGGTCGAGAGTTCCAGTTTTATGGTAATGGCGGTCCAGCACGCTACAGTGTGATGCAAAAATATAACAACAGTGGGGTAATACAGTGGCGGGAAATAGCTCTTTTTAATGGTAAGCTAAAAAAAAAGTCTCACCAAAAATTGTTTGGTCCTCAACGCTAAAAAGGCCAAAAACGAAAACAACAAGAAGAGATTATATGTATAGATAATGAATTTAAGGTTTACGAACTGAGAATGAAATGCAGAGTCAGAGGCGAAATTTGAAAAGTACCAGTAAATCCTAAACTGTCTTACATTTCCATTCCAAATACAAACATAAGCATTTTGTATGGTTTAGAATTTTGAAAAAATGCATACTTATGGAAATATTTGACAAAAATGTTCAAAATTACCTCCCTTGTATATGATCATAGTGCAAAATAATATTTGTACATTAATTTCTTCTTGAAGCATACTCTTGAAATCCGGCACTGTGAATCAACCTACACTCATGGGACATAATTATTCGCCACCCACCTATTTTTCATTGAAAAATTGAGAACTTTTCTGGACTAGAACTGCCACAGAATCTTTATTCTTTCACTTAGCAGAAAAACATAGATATGACTCAAAAGTATAAACACTACTGGATAAAGTCTGCTTGAAATTTCTTTTGGAATATCTCAAAGATACGGTTGCTAGGCAACATAAGAAAATCAGTGAAAATTTCTTCCAATCCTCCATAAATCCGTTGCCATGGCAACATATAGTGACTTTTTAGATAACTAAGCAAATGAAAATATACACAACATACTAGATATAAAAGTGACGTTTTTTTATGAGATTAGACGGCTAATTACCAAGTACTACAATTTTATTTGACCAAGTTACCACCGAAAAATGCAACGCTCCATTCACTCCTATGTTAATTTTGCATTTTTGGTTTTTTTTGCAACGAAAAACAAATTTCAAATATTTGTTTCTCAAAGGAAACTTTATGGATATTGCAGCAAACATAACAGCTAAATAGTTAACCAATTGTATATCGATTTTTCATTTAATCACATCTTAAGTGAAACTTATGTTACCATGACAACGATGTTATGGAGGCTGGTCAGAAATTTTCACCAACTTTCTTAAGTTGCCTAGCAACCATGACTCTGAGCCATTTTAAAAAAGTGTTTATACAGATTTTGTCCGCAATTGGTTATACTTTAAAATGATATCAAATATTGTGGGGTGTGTTAGTAAATGAGGATTTAACATCAGTTTCAGTCTAAAATTATGAGTAAAATTTATGCAAAAATGAGCAGGGTGGCGAATAATTATGTCCCTTGACTGTATGTGAAGTGTATTTACAAGTGTGTGTACTTTGATGCATTTCGTATGGCTAGAAAGTGGTGTTTTCGTTCTCAGTTCGTAGACCTTAAAAACCCATGACCGGCCGACACTATTATTCTATGATATGTAACCTGAATCATGCATCTGTTTACCTGGCCTTATCATCTAATGGCAAAACTCGAATGAATAGACTCAAAATGTTATTAGTCTAAACACATATACACACATATAATTAACATTTTTGTAGAAGGCAAAGTTATTCGTAGCTATTCAATGCTCATAAATTACGCAAATCGCGTGAATGGCATAATTTTTCATATTTCAGAATCAGAGATCAAATGGAACAGCTTGGACAGTTTACCAGTCAGCAAGTTCCGTCCATCCCAGTGTTCAGAACCATGTGGACGTGGTCAAGTGAAATCTGCCAGAAACCAGTGTTGTTGGTCATGCAAAAACTGCTCATATTATGAAATTGTGAGTTAGAATTGCAATATTTGTGCATTTCCACCTGTTTCGTTTTAATACTGTCTGCTCAAGTGGAATGACAGAATAGTCCAACTAACACATTTTCTGCAAGACATGCCAGACCTCAGATTTTTCCAACACGATATCACTATATCTTAAAATAAAAGGAGTGATCAAAGGTATTCGGCATGCTGCTATGTGGTTGTCATTGTCATCAAATTCATAACTCCTCCTACTAACTACACATTTTAGATGAAATTGTCATCAATGTTTGTTCAATTTCAATCTCTTACAATACAGAATATCTAATACCGTACTATATTAAAACATTTCTGTTTTTAAAGCCGTCGAATAGACATCTTGACTGGTAACTTAACTTAAAATTACTAAATATATCTGCAGGTCAGAGATGAAACTTGCACACCTTGTGAGCCCGGATATTTTCCTGACGAGAACCAACTGACCTGTCTGGTGATTCCGGAGATGACGATGGACTTCAGTAACGTATGGGCCATCACCTTAATCATCATGTCCTCACTCGGCATCATCATCACCGTTATCATCGCTGTGGTGTTCCATCTACACAGAGAAACACCCATCATTATGGCGTCCGGCAAGGAGCTGAGTTTCGTGTTATTGGTCGGCATATGTATGTCGTATATGTCGACATTTGTGTTCGTGGCGTATCCAACACCAGTGCAATGTGGAACTACACGACTTATGCTTGGGATATGTTACACGGTCGGATATGCGGCTGTGTTGGTTAAAACTAATAGAATATACAGGGTGTTTAATATACAAATACGCAAACCAAAGAAAGTGAAATACATCGGTGCTAAATCACAACTATTAATCACATTCACTATAGTCATGGTCGAAGTTATTGGTTTGACCACGTGGTTAGTGGTTCAGCCACCGGAAGTCATGTTCGACCATCCTACTCGAAGTGACAACATTCGACTGTGTGCAGACTCGAAAGGATTTGCCTATCTGGGATCCTTGGCGTATCCTTTCTTATTGATGATTCTATGTGTAGTTTACGCTTTTAAGACACGTAAAACGCCAGACGGGTTCAACGAAACACGTTACATTACGTTCGGATCCTATTCTTTCTGTATTATGTGGATTGCGTTTGTTTCTATATACTTCTCAGTAACAAATAATACAATTAGAATCGTCTCCCTTTGTTTAGCCATGACTGTTAACGCCACGGTTACCTTGACAACTTTATTTATAACGAAGGCGTATTTAGTTGTATTTAGACCACAGAAAAACACGAAAGAGAACGTGATGTCGAGAAGAAGGACTCGAACTTATGAGACCATCGACTTTGGCAATATGAACCACCTCAGTAGAATGGCAAGTGCCGGTAAGTGAAAAATATTTCGCAGAACGTTTCTCTTATATCTTGGGTACCGCGGTATTAAGTGGCATCGTTAAACAAAACCAAATTCAAATTCAAATTGGTCAGGTATTAACATAATTATTTTCCGAAATTGATGTGCCAGATGATTACCCGCTGTGTACATGTACTCATTGTATAAAACTGATGTGAATAGAAGTACAATCGTATCGACTCAAAATGCTCACACCTTCGTCTGATCTTAGTCGAAGGTTTCTTTTTTGTACAATTATTTGTTTTAATTTTTCAAAATAAGACATTATGATCGTCATTAGTTGATATATTTTATGTCTTATTTGCTTAAGATTTGTTATATCTTTTAGTATAATATTACACTTTATAATGACACGAATTAAGGCTATTTTAAACTTTTAATTCAAAAGTTGCTGCAGAATGCACATGTGTCACAATTTATTTGTAGAAGTTGTTGTTGTGCGATTGATGTTTCTTTTTTAAGTATATAACATCTTGCTATCCTACATTTCAGTTTCAACATGGCATTCGACCACAAACTTAGCAGATACAGGTGGACCATTCCAAATCAAGAAACCTGTCTTGCCGAACACGTTCGGCAGCAACATGTCCATTTCGGTGATTTCCGACAGACAAATTAACCAATCAAATGGTAACATAGCCGTCGCTGCTCAACCAATACAAAGCAGACCCATTTCATTAGGCCAACGAGATTCCGATTTATTAGCTGTAAATCCAATTGAAAGACTCTCAAAATCTGACAATGAAATAAACGTTCAATCTAAGGACGAACGTGAGATTATAAGAAATGAACTTGTCTCCAAAATGCTCGATATTCCCAATGGGATTGATCCAAATATTCACAGTCGAAGGTCACTCAGGTCGATGAGGTCTATGAGGTCACGACGCAGGCGCACTCGACGCGAGCGGCCAAGGAGTCTGGAATTAGACTCGCCGAATGTGAACATTGTTGTTACGCCTAGCTCCACTGAACAACTTGATAAACGAACAACTGTTACAACTTTTAAATGATTTGTGGCGTTTACTCTGTGCAATATACATTATACAATGCAATATTATTAATGCATATTAATTGCTAACATATATGCGATTTTTTCTTCTTTATCCATCTAGCTCAGCCTGTTTAATATGCTATATTCAAATGTGATCTGTCTCGTAAATAGGTACATCCCTGTAAAGAGAAAGAACATCGACCCTAGCTAGTCTGCATGCACTACACAGGATGGCTGGGTCGAAACTTTACGTTCTTTTATACTTTATGCGGTTTCGTCTATTTGCAAACCACCTTTAAATGGGGGGGGGGGGGGTATTTGTGACGGAGATACGTCATTTGGAACACCACGGACAATGCTGTCGAATCATACATTGGACGCAAGTCGTAGAACTACTTTCAGACTATGAATAGAATAGAACAACAAATCAAAACGTTCTTCTGTGACTAATGTCAACAATGAAGCGACAATGATACTGAAATACATTGTTTGCAGTTCCAGTGTCCTCTCTTTCTAGAATGATTACAACCTGCAAGTCCCGCAAGTTGCCATGGTTTTTCATATGGATGACCTCGAACAATATTTTGTGAAGCGTAGCTACTTCCGGCTAAGAAATGTGATTTTTTTAACATGTCTTGTACACACTTTCGAGTCGATTATTCGATCTTTGATGGAATTATCCGAGGTGTTCCAAATGGGAGACACGTGTTTAGGGGAGACCGGGGCTATTTCGGCCCCCTAATTTCGATTGCTCATATTTTGAATTATATGAAAGTTATTTGGGCGTGATTTATATATTTAAGTTCGACAGGCGAAAGCCTTTCAAACTGCGTCTGTCCTTTTTATATTTTTCTTTTCAATAAAGAGAATTTCAAATTTTAGAGTTTTGATCGTGGTGGCCGAACTTGCCCCATACATGGGGCAAGTTCGGCCCACCCTTGGGGCAAGTTATGCACAGACCTATAAATCCTTATATTTGATTTTTAGACTGTTTAAATTTAAAGGAATCTGTATACGACTTCCAAATGAAGGTATAAATTAATAAAGCATTGTTATAACAGTCAAATCATCGTGAGTAAGGGGACATTCGGGATAACAAGTAGAGGCTGGGGCAAGTTCGGCCTGTTATTTTGAATTTGTCCATTTTTTACATTTCTGTTAGAGCTAGGTCTGAACAATTGATATATTCGGAGTCGTCAAGAAATGGCAATTCTAACAGCGATTATTCTTTTTATTCATGGGCAAGTTTGGTGGTGGCCGAACTTGCCCCAACCCCAAAGGCCGAACTAGCCCCAGACAGACCTTGTGTCAACATCACGCCATATCTTCTTTTAGATAACATGAACACTTCATCTTTAGTTTTAATATGAAAGAGGACTTAATTGTCTTCATAAATATACAAAAATGAAATCTGAATCCTGGCCCATATTACTATAAATTAAAACTTACATAAATGTGGAAACAAGAGTGCCATGGTCACAATATACGCCGCCCCAGGGACTAAGTTTTAAGGGGGCATAACTCAGGCAAAAATCAATGAACCATAAAATCCTTCCTTCATGCACATCTACCAATTGAGGTGATAACATTGACCAAGTTTCAAGAAGATCCAGCCAGAAACTTAGGAGGAGTTGCGTTGACAAGAAAAGTGGACGGACGTACGGACGGACGGATGGACGGATGGACGGATGGACGGACGGGCGGACAGACGGAGAAGATGACGCCAATAAACGTCCGCCTCCGGCGGCGTATAAAAATACTGAAAGTGTCTAAAAATCAGAATCGTGTTCTAAATTCTATGTTTTTGTATTAAATTCGACCAAAAACCTGCGAAAAGCTTTCGTCATGAGTGACATTAAAATCCGGGTCAGAGCTCTCTATCTCTGTCGACAGGCTCAAAAGAGCCACTAGCCGAACTTGCCCCGGGGCCGAAATAGCCCCGGTCTCCCCTACTAATTTTAACCAATGAACTTGATTGTACAGCTCACGATAAATGACGTGTCAGAGCAGCCCATGCTAACCTACGTGGGCGAGTAGCTGGATGCTCGGAAAGGGTGTTGTGGTAGTACTGTTGAGGGAAACGAAGACAATTCATAACTATGTGCTCCATCCGCGCGATATAACCATATCAGTTGAAAGAGTCGTTAAACCCATTTAATCAATTAAAGCATCGTTGTACAGACCTCATAGATAGTCCCTAAAATACCAAACATTACTTGCAACATCGGGAGTTAACCGTGACAACGCAAATTTATGATAGTATCCGGATTTTAAAATCAGGATACCCTTGTCCGTTTTCGGTGTCATACGTGGCAATAGAAATTGACGAGGGATACACCCGGAATTTCACAAAGTGTTTGGTAATTAATTGTTGATGGCATATTTTAAAGCGAAGTGTGCGCACCTAAAGCTTATTGGGCTAGTGGGAACACTGACATAAAAGAGATTCTAATTGCGTTCGTATATACATTTTATTACATCGTATAAGATGAATAATTCAAAATAATAATTGCACATAACCTCATTTAACAAATTGGTTCAATTCCCGTGTTAACTTACAATAAACATTTGACAGACAACAGAAAGGGGCCATGAACTTGGAAAAACCAAAATCGGATATATTTACTCTAACTATTTAACCCTTTCCCAAAGAAGACCTGGTTTTGACGTCCCTGATAGAAACGGGTTGGGAAAACATTGAGACAAAAGAAGAAACTGCTGATAGCCAGCAGTTTCTCCTTTTGCCTCAATATTTTCTTGCAATATTGTATACAAATTCCTACATTGTTATGATCTATTTTGTCTTCTGCAGCATTTTTCAAATTGGACCACCCAAAAATTTTGTTGTGTGTGAAAGGGTTAAATCGGTTGTTAAATTGATATTTCATGACAAGTACGTACAAGCACTTGTTCCTGCACTGAAATGTGATTTTCTCGTTGAGGACAGAATCTTGAAAGCAATTATATAATTGGTCAGAAGAAAGAAGTCCTTTTAGTGGTTCCTGTCAGATGTTACTGTAAGGTAACACCGGATATTAATAAGATTGCTCATTAACAACAATTATCGTACAACTAACATGGTCGAGTCAGGATATTACAGCACATTTACAAATTTAAGCTTTGAAAACTATAGAAAAACAATCATAATTTAAATATAATTTTGCATGCGTTGGTTCGAATCTGGTAGGTGTGTACTCTCCAAACCCGAGGTCTATTGATTAAACCATCAAATATGACCTCTGCCGTTTTTGATACACCAACAGCCGATTTGGTCGTCATAATCTAATTATAGCACATCATTTGAATAATCGAATCATAATCATTCAGATTTATCTTGTATAATCATTACGATTACATTACGTCGCTTCTATTTTTGGCTGAAGCCGGTAATATTTGAATTATCGAATCAAAATCATTCAGTTTTATCTTGTATGATTACGTATACATTACGACGCTTCTATTTTTGGTCGAAGCCGGTAATTTGTTCAAAGCGTCAGCCAATGAAAATTTGTATCAGATTTTTCAAATGTTTTGCTGTTTACAGCCAACGATTGGATACCGAGATCCCGCAAGGTCCCGAGATTAGACGTGAAATGACCCTGTGGGAACAAAGTATCATTTTATCGTTATAGAATGAAAAGACAATGAGTTCTGTTTCAAGAGAGTAGCAGGTGTGAGACTCCCGCAAGATTCGAATAATCAAATACAAAATAACAGTAGTTTTGGACTTATCATATTAATATTAAAATTTTGGTGTTACTTAAGAAACATATGCCATAATATCATGACCATAATTAAACATTCGTTTGCACATTTGGATGGTCCACTCTGAATTTTGTCGTTTATGACCTAAATATTTAAACCATGTTCATAATTGTCCGCTTCAAAGAAAGGCGATACAGTTTTTTTCCTTTCTTCTTAAATGTGGGTTTCACTGACCACAAAGTAAAAGGCTTACTTGAAAATAATTATTCTACAAAAATCATATTCATAATAAATGCATTTTAGATGAATCTCAACCCCTTTCCAAAACGGCGAAATTTTAGGGTGGTCCAATTCAAAAGCTGCAGCAAACAGAAGAATGGATGTTGATGGAGATTAGATTTGTATGCAATATAGCATAGAAGCTATTGAGACAAAAGGGGAAATGCTGATTTTAAGCATGCTCTTTTGTTTCAATGTTTTCCCAAGCCTTATCTGATAGGGATGTTACATGTTGCGCTTGTTTGGGAACGGGTTAAGTAACCAATTTACCGATTCCTAAACATTGACTACTTTTAATGCCTCGCTTATACAAAAGCATTGAAGAAAAAAGAAGAAAATGGCGATAATTATCATTTTTTTCTTTTTCTGAAAAACTTTTTATGCTGTAACATAAATATTCTACAGTCGAGTCCGGTAAGTCTGCGCGTCCGGTAAGTCTGCGCACCTATTCAACCCCATCTATCAAACAGCTACCGCCTCCTTATCAACGCAAAAACAAAAGTTAATCTATGATCCGACATTACAAATTAATATGAATATTTTTCAAAGAACCATTTTACAAAATTCCTGGTTTAACCGAGTGACACAAGTGTTAACCTCAATAATATTCATGAGACCTATTTTAATCGGACCCGCAGCCTCCATATTTTTCTCTTCTGGAAAGGTTTGAAAACTAAGTAATAAAAATATGGCACAAAAAACTTTAATTCCCCTCAGACAAATATGCCCAATGTAAAAGAGTCTAACCTTCCGATGAAATGCAGAAATTCCACACCTACAGTAAACACTAAACAATACTAAACTGGGTCACATTTTACATAGCAAACGTCATCACCTCACTGAGTGACGTCACTGTGTAAATAAACTACACACAGTGAGGTGCGCAGACTTACCGGACATAAAAATAAACTCCAAGACACGAGGGTAGGTAACTTCAATCTTGATTATTCCAGTTGTCTTGGGGAAATTTGCAGAATCTTTAGATTGACATATTTTTACAGATCCTAATTTAATTCATGCTTGTCATTTGTGAGCTTACAATCAAATTTTCAATGGCAAATATCGAGCATGTTTCTTAAGTGCGCAGACTTACCGGACAGCACTGTACATAATCATGTCACTATTTAAAAAACACAATTTATCTGTGACTCGTTTCAATCTGGACGAGCTTTGAAATATTCGATTAGAAAAGGGTTACTGTTTTTATGACAACATATTTGTTAGTAAAATATAACATGAATCTGATTTGTTGTATTAATGCACGACGTGTAAGCAATATTGCGTTTTGACGAACCTAATAAATGGAAAAATGATATTATTTCATATGATATTTAGCCGTGTATGGGGGGGGGGTGTAACATGTCTGGAAATTTTCTTCTCTTGACTTTTTTCCAAATCCACCCATTTGTTTGGAACCTTTCTTATCAGAAACTCGGCTGTCATCATGTCCCCGAATTAACATCGTGGTTAGACGTACGTCTCTCTGTACTTTAATAATTATTTTCTCCAGTTCCTTCAATCTTTCGCCCGTGCTCCTAGGACCTGTCGAGTTAATTCTTCAAATGCCTGTAAATAGAACGATTATGGTACATGTAGGGTATGCCTATCGTCGTTATTGCAATACCTCGTAACTACAGCTTGATTTAAGCTGTAGTTACGACGTTTTTACATTACCACCGACGATTTAAAGTTGACATTCGCGGTGTCGACTTCCGATAAGTCGAATTTTAGCTTAACTTGAAGTGGAAGACTGGTCCAATCCTTGTCAATAGATATCGAATATATTTGACAAAATTAATTTAGGGAAAAGTAGCCATTGATATATCGTAGGAAAAGGAGATAAGTTGATCTTTATTTTTTCTCTTAAATCTACAGCAAATAATTCCTATGGAAGTTTCACGAGTCACTTAGTGTGTTTCTAATGAACTCTCTGCTATTAAAATAGATCACGGTAGATAATCACGTGATACAATTTCAGAAAACCTTCAATAATTATGTCAATAGGAGATCGATTAGAATTCGGTTTGAAGCAGAGAAGATGAACAGACGTCACGCTTTAGATGGACGTGTTTGAATTTTGAAAAAAAAAATCAACTGATAAAGAAAGTTATTGAATATCAACCAAAGTTTTGGTTGATATTCAATAACTTTTATATCAGTTGATTTTTCAAAAATCCACCACGTCCAGCCTATTTCTGGCATTTTCACACATTCTCTGCTTCAAACCGAATTCCAATTGGTAAAAAATCAACAAAAATATTGAAGATTTTCTGAAATTCTAAGACACATGATTATCCACTGTGATGCTAAGATGCAATTAAAACAAAATTGGTAATTGTGTTTTTATTACGTCTTTGCAATCTCTAGAACCATTTGGTATGAAAAATGTATTAAAACAAAAAGAAGACGACAAACATTTGCCCAACGTGGGATTCGATCCCTGGACCTCTGGAGTCAAAGTCAGACGCTCTAACCACTGAGCTAACCGAACTTCTGTTAGGTAAGCATCCAAATTGCCTTCATATAGTTTTTATGTACATCTTTTAAAACCGTTTTATTTCGGGTTAGCGTTGTGGTCATGTAAATCTTTTATTGCTAGTATTAAAAATATACCGAAACCTATCTACTCTTCTAATGACCCTTCCCTGCTCACAAAATTAAAGAACTTTGTTCTTTACCTTTGTTAAAATATCAGTCCAGTGGACGGCGCCATGATTACTGTGTGCCTGACCCAATAACGCAGTATTAGGGGCAGGTAAGCCAGACTAGTACTTACATCGATTTCTGCCAGGACAGTTGGATTGATCTCCCTTCTCGGAGAGGACAGAGAGGAGATATTGCTGCTCCGACTGTTGCTGCGTGTGTATTTACTGGACGTCGGAGACTGATCGACGCCATTTTGTACGCTGTAGGAGGGATCTAGGTCCAGCCTCAGATCCGACGTTGGCCGGGTCAGATCAGTCACACTATTCGATAAAGCGTCCTCTGGATTAGAGTCACTGTCATTTCCGAACTCCGGAAGTCCGTTCGAATGTCCATCGATGACGTCATAACCGGAAATTCCGCCATTTTCTTTTATGATAAGGTCGGAATTGCTTTCATTTTGAACTAATTTACCATTTGAAGACACTCTCTTTTTTGTGGAAGTTTTTGAGAATGTTTTATTTGTCCATTTTTGCATCGTGGATTTGACACTTGATGGTCGTTTGTTATTTACACTATTGTCCTGTTCGTTTGTTCTGTTTAAACGATCTAACGCTGCTTCGCTTGACGAATTCAATGACAACGTTTTAGAGTTTTGGTTCATATCAAAAGTCTCAAACACATTATCAGGATGTTCAACATGACTTAGGTCAGTTTCTATTTTATGTAATTTGTCCGTTAGTTCTTTGAGTTGATCTTGGAGAAACATGTTCTTGTTTTCATCCACTTTCTTGGATTTCCCGAATCCAAACAGGCCCTTCTTGTTATGATTTGGTTTCACGATCTGTTTTTGGATTGTATCGACCTATAAATAGATGGTATGATAGTGAGGCATTTTTAAATATTTTTTTGATATGTGTTCAATTAATTTTATGCCAACAGAGAAAGTAGAATAGACTGTTGAAATGGAAGCTGATGCAGACGAATAATGAATGTTAGTAAAAATGAGCCGGGATCTGGAAATACGTCCCTTATAGCATTCCAGACTTTCAAAATTCAAGACCAGAATGCGTCTAAATGCAGTCTGATCAAGTTCCATGGTGCTGTCTTACAGTTACTATAGGTCATGAAGAAACTACCAGAGAACAACATGGTTCTTGGTCAGACTGCGTGTATACGCAGGCTGACCTGGAACCATGTTGGGCTCAAAAGCCTCAAAGGACGTTTTTCCAGATCCTGGCTCAAATGAATTCTGATTTCTTCAAGCATTTTTGCAAATAAAATGTGGAGCCAAACGGAAAAAATGATTGTTATCGTTTTTTTTTTTTTTTTTTTTTTTGTTTTTGTTTTTGTTTTGTTTTTTTTTTTTTTTTTTTTTGTTTTGTTTTTTTGTTTTTTTTAATAAATGTAGCTACAAGGGAACCGACCACGATATTGTGCATAACACATGAAAGATTCAGATTTACCCAAGCAAAACTATTCCGAAAATTGAAAATGTGTCCTTCACTTGTTTAACGTTGGTAAAATGAGTAAAAATGTGTCCTTTTATCGTAGCAACACTATAGCATGGGTTTTATTTTGTTTTGATAAAATGTATAATTATATTGATCTAATAATGTTCTGTTAATGTTATTGAACCTACTTTAAGCTGCGTGGACAACCGTCGCTGACGTAATCTTGTTACGTCACTTGTCCGTTGTTCGTCTGTAGTAAAATCCCCGTTGTTTGGAAGCTTTTCGGGCGAGTCCGTGTCACGTGACCGCTGTTTCTGTAAAAAGAAATAACATTGTAATATTTTCGAAATTTATTTTGTACGAAAAGTAAGGAAATTCCATATGCATATAAATTCAATTTCAAACTGTTGCTAAAGTCGAAGTGACAATGTGTTTACTGATCCATTGGCCAAAAATACTCAAAATGAAATGCATACGTAAACTTGCTGTCTTTTTTCGGTGAACGCACGCCGTCGTATTTCTTGACTTTACCACAAAAGACGAAAACAATTGAATTCCATTCACGTGAAACTATCGTCTACAACATCCCTGAAATTTGGACCAACCCAAAATGTTGTCGTTTTGGGAAAGGGTTAAAATCACACTGGTTACAAACCTTGTTCCGTTCAGCTTGTTTCTTCTCTAATTCATGTTTTTGGCGTAGCATTTCTTCCAACAATTTTTGTTTGACCTGTTTTCGTCTCTCACCCACATCCTCTTTGCGATTTTCCTCACAACCTGTATAATCAAATAAACAAATTAAGGTAGTCAATCCCTAATGAGATTCACGCGATGTCGGAAGTTTTCATGTGACGTCGTTTACATCCGATCTATACGGACACGATGCGAGTTAGAGAAAAAAATCGTCACTTTCCACCGCCGAATGTTTATGACGTCACACGAAAAGTTTCGACGTCGCGTGAATCTCATTAGGGTTTGACTACCTTAACAGAAAATGAGCCAGCGACAGGAGAAGATGCCCCCATGGCATTTGAGATCCAGAGCAGATTTTCTCTAAAAAATATCGACCGTAGCCAGTTTGCACAGTACCCACAAAATACCCGTTTAAAGCTTCCCTGGGTCTAAATTCTTTTTCCTATCTTATTGTATGGTCATTTTCAAAATGAGATATCCGATTGCCGCCGACTAAGTCTGATCTAATTCTCGAGATTTAGTTTTATTGATTCCCTAAAAAGGTGCCTTTTAGAATGACGAATCAAATATTCAAAACTCATCTTAGAAGATAGAACGAAGAAAACGTAAGCCTTTGATTATTTTTCAAATCCGTTTAGAATCACATGCACATATCCCATAAAGATATTATTTAGTATACCTGCGCATGCGCCTTGGTCGTTTCCGTCTCCTTCCGACGCTTCTTTTACAGTACTGGACGGTCTCCCCGTGGCTTGTTGTAAGAACTCACACCATTGGTCCATTTCGTCACGTGACTCCAGTGAGAGGTAGGTCGAGGTAAAATTCTGAAAGATTGAGAGCAATGTAGCCCTTTACCAAATTCAAAGGCCGCATAAACAAAAACAATGCAACCCAGCTAGAAATGGATATATTGTAGGATGCAAAGCATGGCATGAAAAGGACAAATCGTCGGTGGGCGGTCAAAATCTCGTAACTACAGTTTGAAAATGCTTGAGTTACGAGGTTTTGATTTCCCTCCCACGAAATTCATTCACTTAGACAAGTATCTAACTGTACAAGGAATACGTGGTTTCCTTGTATTTTGTGTCCATTTAGGTGGGATATGGAATCATTGATCGCCTATGATCGATGCTAAAGATCTGTGCAAAACAGAATTACAATACCCGCTCTTGACGCCCCTTTAATTTCTCCTTTTCCCACAATAATGTTCTATGCTATAACATACTCATTTTCTACTTCTAAAGTTAAATGTTTCGCTGAGTTCGGAACGGCTTAAGATATTCTTGAGTTGAGCTTACAATTAAACGACTGTAAAATTGTCAATTAGAAATCGTGGGCATGAGCCCGGAACATTTAATATCTAATTCATTGTCGATTTTAAAATTAATTATTAGACATTTATATTCATAATTATTCAAGGATTACACATTTTATACCATTAAATCCATAAAGGATCATTTTTCAGCTTCTCTGTATATTACTTATGAAATATATTGTATAAGGCCACCACCGCACAACATTTCCACAACACGCCTCCTTGTGGCGTCTTAATCACAAACGTTTGGAAAAACATCGAGACAAAACAAGATAATAAAATTTTTTTCTCCTGTTGTCTCTTTGTTTACTGTGATATACGAGTATATCTTTTGTATATCCTATCTTTATCAACACCCATTTAACTGTCTAGTTTTCTGTCAATTTGGAAAGAAATAATATCTGGTTTGTTGTTGCTTTAAAATCAATGATAAGTTTCAATCACAATTATTCAAAGATTTAGATAATAAAGTCTAAACCATCAATCATATTCTGTTTTTGTCTCAAATGTTGTCCCAAGCATTTTGTATTTTGACATGCAACCAAGGACCTGTATGGTAAATGTTAAATCCATTACCACATTTTGGGTTTTTAGTCCCTTCAGTTAATGATTTCGGAAAACATTATGAACAAGATGTGTTTGTAAAACACCAATGTGCCCAAAATGGCCATTTTTCTAAAATGTTAAATTTTCGTGTCAAATTGCATGGAACAGATAGATATCATTGAAAGGAAGTTACATACCAAATTTGAGCGTTGTATGTCAAATACTTTTGGAAAAAAGACAAATGTTAAGTTTTCGGACAGAAAGACGGACGGACGGACGGACAGACGGACGGGCGGACAGACAGACAGACAGACAGACAGACAGACAGACGGACAGGAGTAAAACAATATGTCCTCGATCTCTCGATACGGGGGCATAAAAATAAAGAAATTGATTAGGACATGCATTTTTTTTTCATTTTCCACAATATTTACTACTCAGAAAGACAAAAAAATATAAAATGTCATTCACTTGATACTTTTTTCTGGGGGGTGGGGGGGGTGGTGGGGACGATACTAGTAATGGGCTATTACCTCATGTGAGAGCTGAAGCACAAACCTCTTTCCCCGGAACTGGTCCACGAGTGACGTCACTGTGTAACCATGGAGATTTAACACGTCAACAGTCAGGTGATCATCGGTAGTGAGGTAACAGAATAACGTACCCTCATGAAGAACGAACCAATATCTGTAATGAATATGGAACGATTTTTTACAGTTGATCGTGACGTAATTTCGGACAAACAATAGTATTTCGTTGGTGCATCCATGTGTTTATATTTTTCTCTACCAATGCATGTGCAATATGTATAGCTGGGAATCAAGTATTACAACATTTACAACATTTTCTTTTCAATAACTCCGTGTCGAAGTATAAAACATTCATACAACGGCAAATGTTATAAAATGAGGCAAGATTTTTAGATAGTCAAAAGTTTTGATAACATTTGATCAAATTAAATAATACCGCGTTATTCTAAACCCATTGCAATTCGGGAATTCAACCTGTTTCAGAAAAGGGAATATACTGTAGTAATGGAAAAATCAAGGTATCGTCGCTTTTTTGACAAAGAAATCATAACTACAGCTTTAAGCAAGCTGCAGTTACGAGGTTTTTTGTTGAAGCGACGGTATTTGTAATTAAGTACAGTTCTCCGTAAAAATCATGCAAAATGGCATGTTTCGTGCTACATGCACTATCACCAAAAATATATTTTTTGCAAAAAATCAATAGATTATGACATAAATAAATGCTAACTAGCTCAAAAAGTCAATCCTTTCAGGATTTATGTAATGGTAAATATTTTAAAAAAAATTCGCTTTTATATAGAATATATAGTAAAAGTGGTGTATTTCAGTGGATCTAAAATTGTAAACCCCAAGCTGATATCCAACTCAAGTCCTAATAAGTTGAAAGGGGAAATCTGGTGTTTAATCTGATATATACACTTTTTTGTGTAAATTTGTAATCTTAGCGTAATTCGATTCTCAAAATGACAAAATTACAGTAATTTGGGCTTCCCAGTCTATGTTCCAGTCTACATTCAGTTTTTTAGAGTAACCTCCCTTGAAACTAATGTCAACAACAATGGCCGCCACCTTTTCAGCTTAGAAAAATTTAGACCATATTTTGGTAAACAGCGTGGAAAATATGACAAATACTCATAGGATAAGTTATTCATCTTAAAGAACAGGCATAGATGAGTGTATGGTCACCTAAAATCAAACAGGGATTATCATCAGAAGGACATTTACTCGCTCTGCAAGTTGCAAAAAGCATAGCTAAATCAGCTGTGCAGGGACGGATTTTGGAACTGGAATGAACCACAGTAGACTTCTCTGTTTGACACAGATAGCAACAACCCAATACGTGATGTGGCTTACCAAAACATTCAATAGGCTCGGGCACGAAAGTCACAGCAGGAAATGTGTCGGATCCATGTGAATTAGGCAAGATGAAAAGGGAATAGGCCTACATCTGCCAAAGTATAGTCGCTTCATGTGTACTCGCGGTACATGGGATCTCGCGGTAAACGGTATTTTGCAAGAAAACAAACGGCCACACCTACTATCGGGTGTTTTCCCGGGATAACCTCTGACGTAAAAGTCCACGCTTCACTGATCGCGACTATTTTCCAAATATTTTCCGTCTGAAAGTGAGTTATCGATGAAAAAGGTGTCCATATGCAAATTAATAGAAGCTGCACCTACCTTTTTGTACCCCGATCAATTAAAACACATTTTCCATGGCATAATCAATAAAAGTCCATTCGATTTTGACAGATCTACGCTCGTCTGGAATTGACAAAAAAGTTGTCAAATATTTTGATCACGTGACACGAGCTCGCGCTTCCCGCCACGAAAAAATAAACAAATAACGCGAGATCCCATAACACAAATCCAAGATGGCGGCGATGCGCCTTGCATGAATGAATCCGTTGCTGTCAAATCAGAAATAAACGGAGCATCTTGGATGTTTTACAGAATGATGCGTGACATTTAGAGTTAAAAAATATAAAAAGATTTTTTGTGATTTTGTTGATGGCTTTCCGGTTTTACATATTTTTGCGATAAGTACCGCGAGTACGCATGTTCCCAGGCTACTAGTAAACCTGTATTTTCAAAAAGAGGAGTTTAGGCAGAAGATACACATGAGAAAGATGAATGAGATAGACAGGGAAATGTTTGAAGAGTTTGGTGATGGTCAGGTTAGTATCTAAGTATGACTTGTTGATATGATTTTTTTAGCGAGGCGAGAAAGCTGTGTCATCGGAGCTAATGTCACAGCCCTGGCGTCGCGCCGCATATCCCTAAAAAATTAACCATGGTCTATATCTCGGACACTATAAGAGATACAACCTTGATATTTCACACAAGGATACTTCCCGCCAAGACCTTTCATTTGGGACCATGACCTTTGACCTATTAACCTTGGAGTCTGACCTACTTTAAAAAAAAGTAAAAAGTAAAAAAAGTAAAGGTGGTTTATAGTCTCAAATTTACAAACTAGGTCCATGTTCGCGCTACTTTCACACTTTACTCCACGATCATCGAGCTTCAAGTCGGCTGTTTACAGTCGGCACCTGCGGCAGCCACAGCACATCGGCTTTCAACTCTCCCATGTACCCATTTATACACCTGGGTGAAGAGGAGCAATGTGGGGTAACTTTTTTGCTCAGAAAAATACCTTCTGCCAAGACCGTTCATTTGGGACCATTGACCCTTGACCTTGGACTGGAGTTTGACTTACTTTTTAAGAAAACTTTAACCTGGCCTAGATCTATATATCATGGGCTCTATTGGGGGTACAGCTTTTATATATCACACAAACATACCTCCTGACAGGACCTTTCATTTGAGACCATGACCTTTAAACTTATATGTAGTTAATCTGGTTTTGCGACATGCTCCGTATAGGCAAGCTTCGTTTTCCGCATCAACTCTTGGTAGTCACCTACCGGCAAAACCGAAGGGGGCGTTAGGTGTGCTCTCTGTCTGTAAGTCTGTTTGTCTATCAGTTTGTTCTATTAGTTTTCCAAACTTTAACAAATTACTATTGTTTGTTCGAAATTACGTCACTTTTTACTATATTTTGTAAAAAAAACTTGTGCTGTGTATAAGTTTTGCTAATGAACTGTTCTATTATGTTCTGTTCTGATAAAATTGATCCCTATTACCATCAACCAGATTTGAAACAATGTGCTTTGAATTCTATGCCCTTTTTTTAGAGAGAAGAAACTCAATAACCATGTATGAAATAATCTACCTTCATTTGGTTTTTATATGTTTGTCTCTTTCATTTTCAGAATGATGAATAAGTTTATTCTTGGCTATGTACACAAAGATTGAATTTTAATTCAGGACCTTCAAATTAAAAGGTAAGAGTGGGAGTCTTCAAAGAAATGTTATTTACCAAATTCTCATGATTGACACAAATACTTTTCACTGGATGCCTAGAATTGTTTATCTGTTTGTGTTCATATTGATTGATATTGGTATCTCATTGTGATTGTAATCCTAGGAACAGTACATGAATTGTATGTAAATTCTGTTCAGCATGGTATGATTATGAAACCATTCTCATTTCAATCAATCCAATTAGTTAAGGTATACAGACCCTGAAAAAACAGCACTTTCTAGCCATACGAATTGCATCAAATTACACACACTTGTAAATACACTTTCACATAAGTTTATTCACTGTGCCAGATTTTAAGATTATGCTTCAAGAAGTAAATAATAGACAAATATTTTTTTTAACTATTTTTAGATCCAAGGGAGGTAATTTTGAAAATGTTTGTCAAATATTTCCATAAACATGCATTTTAAATTCAAAATTCTAAACCATACAAAATGCTTATGTTTGTATTTGGAATGGGAATATAACACACTTTAGAATTATTGGCTCTTTTCAAATTTCTCCTCTGGCTCTTTGGTGTTTTGAGGGTTTGGATACCTTAATCAATCATTCAATCTGAATTTACCAAATTAATAGTTTCTAAATTCTAGATGTGTCTTTTCCAAACTATGTAATTCTAGACTGCTCAAATTGAAAAAAAAAGAAATGTAGGTGGTGGAATAGTTCTGTCTAAGATATGAAATGTATTATGATAGCATAGAAAAAAATTGGAGGACAAGGAGAAATTGCTGATTGTCAAGAGGATCACAGGGAAAATTGGATTAATCCCATCTATGTAATATCTTATGATGTTGTATGCCACACCTTTGAATTTTTTACCTCTAGAATTTTTTGTTTGAAAAAGAATTGATAAAATATTTCAATTTCTGTATTTTTCAGTTGCTGCTATACTACACCAAGTTGAAGTTTTGGACTAGCATTGAATATGGACAAGTTATAAGTGTTTTTTACTTGATTTAGGACTGATCTTCACTGTATGTTGATAGATACTACAAATCAGATGTGTTGCAAATTGGCGGTGTAAATCCGAAACCTCGTATGTCGATTTTTGTGATTTTCAAAGTGCAAACTTGTATGTCCAGTTAAGTTAATTCACACTGGTTTTGAAATATTTTTACTTATTTTACTTCATTATATGTGAACAATATGTCACACAATTCTAAATAAAACCATTCAGTTTTAGAAAAGTTATTAATTTCTTTCCTCCCCTCTAAAATTTTCCAAAAATCGACATACAAGGTTTTGCATTAACACGATTAAATTTGATTTTAAGATTCTAAGAAATGAAAATAATAAATTTATCTTATACTTTGTATACTTGTGCATTTTTGTCTCATACAGAGGTCTATACAAATAACCCTTTCCCTGATGACAGAATTCAGACTGATCCAAATTTAAAGATGTTACAGACAACAATATTTATGTAATGTAAACTACACTATATAGTAAATCTGTCCCCTAATTAAGAAAACATTTAAACAAAAGGAGAAAAAAATGGTCATGATCAACTTTGTCTTCTTTTGCCAAAATATCCAAAAAAGGTCCTCCTACTTCAAAGAACACCAAAAGAAAGAGTTGTTTGAGAAATGGCAATCTGTATTTACCTTTTCCAAACAATACCACTTTTGATGTACAAATAGAACATATTTTATAAATTTGAGTGAAAAGAAAATAATATCTTAAACAGATACTCTTTTTAGAGCAAAAATCTTGATAAGCCTTCATCAAATTTAGATTTTTAGCCCCACTGGCCTTCAGGCCAGAGGGCCATTGCCATAGCAGTGTGTCCACCATGCATGCATGTCAAGCTTCTTTCCCCAGCAATCATTTATCAACTTTCTAAAAAAATCAGTGTTGAAAAAAAGAAAAACAAGAGTTGTCTATGGAGAACAGAGCAACAGATAAGCAGGGATAAAGGCATTCTAACTTTGTTATTTCAAACCCAAACTCTATAATGTGGGTACTCATTTGATTTGCATCAGTAATGCAACTCAATGAGTACCCACATTATGGGGTTTTGTTTAACCCATTACTGCATAGTGACGCCTTTTGCGACTCCCTCACTAGAAAAGGCTTGGAAATATCGTGAAAAATGAAGAAATTGCTTGTGACAAGCAATTTCTTCATTTACCACAATGTATTTCAACCAAAAATAGAAATATTATTAGAATTTCACCAACTTGGAATTGTCGTCTGCAACGTCTTTCAAATTGGGACAGTCTAAAATTTTGCCGTCTGGTAATGGGTTAACAATATTTGAAATGTTTCATTTCGAAAAGCCATCACTCCCTCTTATTAGAAGCTCATGAGTTGTTGGGTTGCCTTAACCCATTGCCACTCTTTTTTGACTCCCCACAAAGTAAATTTGGTAAACATTGTGGAAAATGAAGACATTGCTTGTGACAAAGAATTACTTCATTTCTCACAATATTTTCTACCCATAAAGGCAAATGTACATGAAATGTAGTCTGCAATTTGGAGAAGTCTAAAATTTTGTTGTTTTGTAATGGATTAACCATTTTCCAAACAAGTCCTGGTTTTGGCATTCCTTAATACAAAACGCTGAAGGAAAACAATGGGACAAAAGAAGATGAACTCTGATAACCAACAGTGTTTCCTTGGTCTCAAAACTTTCCATGCTTTATTTACACAAATCCATTCTCTCTGGTTTTGTATTGGTCAACTCTAAAATAGAAAATGCTAGTCATCAGCATAGGTATTTAACTTGATATGACCATGCAGTGGTCATTGAGAGCTATTGTGATCACTCACTGTCTTAGTCTGTCAAGTGCTCCATTCAGAATTTATGCAAAAAGTTTGGTTTTGAGGTTAAAATGCCTTGCAGTTTAAGTTTCATCCCTTCCATTTTATGACATGGCACGAACATTTAGGCATAATAGGCATTTCTAGCTCGACTTTTCGAAGAAAATGAGAGCTTATACTGTCACCCGGGCGTTGGCGTCGGCGTTGGCGTTGACGTTGCAACAAAGGTTAAAGTTTTTTCAAACATCAATAACTTCCATTCTATCAAAGGGATTCAACCCAAACTTGGAATACTTATTCATCATTACACCATCTACCTTCCTACCAGGGCCCATGACCCTGGCTCCACTATATTTGGAGTTATGCCCCTTTTATACTAAGCTACTTAGAAAGATGAGCGCGCTGTCTTCGGACAGCTCTTATTAATTGATGACATTGGGTTGAATGTAGATCTAGTAGAGAATGAAAAATTTCTCACTGAAAAAAGTCGACAATTATGAGTTTTCTTTTAAATCATGTAATTAATGTGGTTTCCTTTCAATCATTTCTTCATTAACAATCAAATTTACTTAAAAGAAAAAGTTTACGAGAGGAAAAAATATAATATAATTTGATGTCAATTTATTGACCATTTTACCACTTTTTCATTTTATTAAATCCGTAACCATAGTAACCAAAACTTTTAATCTAACATTATATGTATTTCTTATTAAAAAATGCAACATGGTATAAATATTTAGAAATAGTAGGCATTTCTTATTTAACCACATGGTCCCGAATAGAGATTAAAATAATTTTTTCGAGGAAAACAGCCAATAAATAATAATTTTCTGGTACAAAAAAAGAAGGAAAAAACTTGTCATTAGATAAATTTCTGGTTTCCTTGGCAACTATTTATTCTATTAGACTTTCATAACATATATTTCTTGCAAGAGGCAGAAATATAGACCAATATGATGTCCATTTATGTACTGTTTGGTCACTTTTTTGAATTTACGAAATTGGTTACCATGGTAACCAAAACTTAAAATCAAATTAAAAATATAATCAATTAAAATTTAGGATGTTATATTTTATAATTGATTTGGGTTTCAAACAAAAAATGAAACTTATGAAGATGATAAACTGTAAAAATGAACAAAATCAATGACTTTGGATTTTTCACAAAAATGAATTATCTCCCTTTATTAATTGGAAAATACAATTAATTGAAACATTTACACAAAAAAGTACATACATGGTAATAATCTTTGATGTGTTGGGCTATTATATCTGTAAATGAATTAATTATAGTAGCTTGGGGTTTACTAGATTTTTTGGGTTGAAAATGTCATTTTTTGTAAATATATGAAAATTTACATATTTTGGACTTAATTACCTGTGATTTTCATTTTTCCTGGACGTCTTTTTTATACAGTAACGATTAAGTATATGAAGTTGTTACATCTCATGTAAATAACTTTTATCGTTTCCTTTCCTTTGTTTTGTAAAATATACATTGAAAATTGACCAAAAACAAGTTTTTTTGTCACAATTTGAATTACCTCCCTTTTTATTCCTTAATAAATGTTAAAAAGCTTGCGTGAATTTGACTTTAAATCATTTTAAAGGATTTTTAGATAAATAAATTTAAATGATTGGGAGTTGTTTCTTAGTTAGTTTCTTTCAGAAAGGAGTTATTTAAGCTGAAACTCTAGCAAAAATGCTATTTTTGAAGGAAAATAACGTACAAAAGTCGTTGCCATGGTTACCAAAATTGGAATTTTGAATTTTTTTAAATATTTTTGCAAAACTGAAGACATATTACAACAGCCTACCAAATATCGATGAAATCCGTTGACCCCCATGTAGCAGTGATTGCATGATTTTTACAGAGTACTGTACTTAATTAGCTCAGCTGTGGTCAAGTTGCATGGCAGAATAAGGACGTGTTTACCATGTCCCTTTACTTTCTGGTTGACACATGCTGCACACAAACTGACGTATTTTGACAGCTTTTATGTCCAACAAGCAATAACACTGTTATATATAGCACATGAATGATGATCTATTGTTTGATATATTTAATTTGTCATGAATACATGTAGGTCTACTCTTTTTTGTGGTGAACTAATGAACTTTTGTTTAATGTTGTTCAATAACCCTTTACCAATTAGACATATAAACTGTTTTTATTTAACTGCGGACGTTAATTGTCAGGATTGTTTTTCTTTTAACTCTCTTTTAAACTAAGTCAAGCATGATTGAAAATCAGCGAGTGATGGCTAAAATACCATAAATCATATCGCATGCAACTGTATTGGTTCGGACTGATTTTTTATGAAATTTGTCAATCGGGAAAGAGATAGCGTTTGTGTAATTCTAAAACCTCGCACTATGATTGAAACTGTACTTAACTAAAGGAACCCATGCTAGGATTTCAAGGATCAGAAAAACATGAGACAGTCCGAATCGCATTGTTTTGTGACGGATTGCAAATGTAGGGCCAAAACGAAAAGAATTTTAAAGCTTACACAAAAATTTTCACTATCTATCAAGGTTCAATTTCCCATAAATGTTACTATAGATAATTATAAATGGCGGGTCAGGCACCTACATACAGACTTGCAATAACAGGACTAAATGAACTTCGTTTGAAATTTCCCTGAACAGAAATAATCTAGCTATGCAGGTTGAACATTCAATACGATACTTTTCTAATGTCATTTTACCTTCGACAATATAGCATAGGCCCCTTTAAGAGGTTTTAGAATAACCATGTATGATAATGATAACATACTTGATCCATTGTGTACTCATGCTCTTCTTCTCCATATAGCCGGCCGTGGTCTGATTGTCTTCCAGGTCTTTTGCCGGAATCTTTTTAACCACCAGTGGTTTGTGTCGCTGCCGTAGGCTTCCGCCGGGAGACCCGATTTGCCCGGGAGATCCGCCGGGAGATTCCGGGTGCCGGGAATCCGTGTCACTCATTTCCTGGTTCGTGTTGAACGACCTTGACCTTCTGACGTGACGAGAACCCTGAAAATAGAAAAAGAAATATGATTATAATTGTATCTAGCAATACAAATTGAATTGTACGAATATCCTTATCAGTTTAGTTCAAAAGCAAGAATTCATTGCATCAACATCTTGCTACATGTTTTTCGATTTGGGTTTTTCTTTTCTTTTTCTTTCTTTATTTTTTTTATTTTTTTTTCCTTTATACGATCTTTTCATTCGACAAGGCATCATAATCTTAAAACACATCGAAAACTTGCACAACAACCCTGCATTTACTGACCACAGTTCTAAAGTGTCAAAAATTTCTAATAGTTCGCTCGTTTTGGAAAGAGTTTATTCATATGACACATGTGCATGAAAAGCCTACGGTGACTTTAGTACTTTGAAATTCCTTAGTTATAGGGTTGAGCATATTTATTTCTGATGATTAACTAGTTTTTAATTCCGATGCAGTAAAGTATTGTTTATATTGGCACCACACGTGCTTTGTTAACGTCATTTACACTGTATGATTTATCCACAGAAAATTGCTGTAATGCGACACTGATGCAAAACAGCTGCTGGAATTCTTGGATGCTTAACCCATTAGCCTACCAAACGACACAATTTTAGGGCGGTCCAAATTGAAAGATCCTGCAGACGTCAATTTCAAGTGAATGGAATTTTAAAATTTTTAGGTCTTTTTGGATGGAAAACATTGTGGAAAATGAAGAAATTGCTCGCCACAGACAGGTTTTCCATAGTCAGTTTCTTGTGGGAAGTGAAAAAGAGTCACTGTGTGGTAATGGGTTAATTCTTTTCCAAGTTATAAATGTATTATTTCAAACGAAACTTAATCGGAATTGGATAAGTCGAACTCCTGATATCTCGTGGTAAAATGCCGTTCACTTTGGCTTCGACACAGCCAGTTGCAAATGTAAGCACTATAGCAATGTTCCGAAAGGGACAATCTGATTGAAATCCGGTGTTACCTGACAATAACTTCTGATGGTGACCAGTAAAAGGCCAACTTCAATGACATTTTCTTTTGACCAATCAAATTAACGTTTTCAAAATTCTGAAAGTGATTTAAACCGAACGCTATGTAACGAGGACATCACATTTCAGTGCAGAAGCATGTATTTGCACTTGCTTATCATGGAAAAGTTTATAGAACATGAGATTTGATTAGATATAATACAATACATATAGCTGATTTCAGCTTTTCCAAGTTCACAGAAGATGACCAGCATACTGGTACAGATGATACTGTAAGTACTGTATTTGAATCAGATTGAGGAAGGGATTGACCTCAACCTTTGGACCCAAGGACGGATCTAGGGGTGGGGTCAGGGGGTCATGACCCCCCCCCCCCCCTGGAATTGACCAAAAATTGAATTTTGACTATATAACTTTACATACTTAACATATTTTAAGCCATCATTTGGGCTTTGACCCCCCATGGGAAAAATCCTGGATCCGCCCTTGGGACCAGTCTGACAACATTGTGCAGTAAATTGTTACACAAGGGTTGTACCAATAAACGTTGCACAGCTGAGGGTAAATGACTTTTAAATGCAGGATGAATTATTTATAGAGACTTTGGGGTAATTAAGTAAATATCCTGCATGCATTACTAATTCCCTCGAAATCACATATCAGAATTAACCCATCTAGGGAATTTACCCTTGCCCAAATGGCGAAATTAACACAGTTCCACTACTATTCGATAGCTCATCTACATTTCAAAACGAATTTTGATAAAAATAGGATTTGTGTACAAAATAGGCAGACTTCGTTGAGAATATCGTCAAGCGACAGCTCACACGAACACTAATAGCCCGAGCTCTTTGACGAAATGTGACGTCATTTCCGCAGCAATAGTCTGACCTCCCGATATATGATCACGCCATTAGGGCCATTACGCCATTTGGAACTCCCCGGATAAACAGCGGACACCAATCAGTGTCGAGGTAAACAAAGATTTTGATTTGCTGACACAGAACGGGGTGAAACTAATAGATAGAACAGCACTGGTTCCCAATACTGGCTCGAGCCATAGTTTCAACCAAGGTCGGCCACAGTTTCATGAATCCTAGTCAATGTATGCAAGCTTAATTATAAGCTAAACACTGGTAAAAACTAAAAGGGCTTGGGGAAAATTACTCTCTTAAGAACAGAGCACATTATCTCTACATTCCATTTCGATAGAATGAGCTCTGTTCTCGCGGGGTCATTTCACGTCTAATCTCGGGGCCTTGGCGGGATTTCAGTATCCAATCGTTGGCTACACACAGCAAAACAATTTAAAAAGCTGATACAAACTTTCATTGGCTGACGCTTCAAATTACCGGCTTCAGCCAAAAATAGAAGCGACGTAATGTATACGTAATCAAACAAGATCAAACTGGATGATTTTGATTCGATAATTCAAATGTTACCGGCTTCAGCCAAAAATAGAAGCGTCGTAATGTATACGTAATGATCATGCCAGATAAAACTGAATGATTTTGATTCGATAATTCAACTGATGTGCTATAATTAGATTATGACGACCAAATAGGCTGTTGGTGTACCGAAAACTGCAGAGGTCATATTTGATGGTTTAATCAGTATAGACCTCGGCTTTGGAGAGTAGAGGAAAATGAAGGCGAAAGACATCTCAAGGCTTTTCTCTCAAGGGTTATCCGATAATATATCAATAAACATGGCATATTCAAAGGTTAACAAACTCTACCTTTTTACGTCATTTAGCAAAGTCAATTTGTTCCATCTTTAGAAAGTCATTCAAAGCTAAAGTAAACGCACAGCGTGAACGTGTAAAAAGATACGATGTTGTACTGGTACCACTTCAGAAATATTATCGTCTCTTTTCAACAAAAACCTCGTAACCGCAGCTTGTTTAAAGCTGCGGTTACGAGGTTTTTGTTGAAAAGCAGCAGTATAGGCTTAAACTCTGTCCCAAATAAATAGTAATTTGACGCACAAAAGTCTTAGAGCTTTGGAAAAAATATTTTCAGCATTTTCTTCCTTTTCCTCAATGCTGTTCGCTCCAATCTAACCTATCTATCATTTTGAAAAAGTGGTTAGTTTTATCGACTGTGTCACTTTTGAATTTGCAAAGGTTCAAAAGTAGTCGTTTTGGCAAGAGGGTTGAAGAACTCTAGTATTTTACGTCATTTAGCAAAGTCAACCTGCCATAGCTTTTCAAAGTCATTGATATGTACTTGTAAACACAGCATGTGCTTGTAAAAAGATATACCGTATTCTACTGGTACCACTAAAGAAATATTATAGGATTAGACTTAATCCCAAACGAAGTCAATTTGACGACCAAGCTTCTGAAAATCATCATATGTGATGAAAGGCACAACATCATGACGTCATTTGTATGAAGTATGGAGCATTCGGAACTCCGCGGTTTATGAATCATGGATCATTCGGAACAACTCGGTCAATCTAATCCCATATAGATTCTACAGAATTTACCGAGGGGTTCCGAAAGAAGAAGTATAGAGCAATGGCGGCTCCCAGTGATCGTCTTAAAAATCTTGCTCAAAAGAGCGCTTTATCCTAAATCATCTTAAGAAATCTCAAGAAATCTCGCTCTAAAGATTGTGGCTCTGAGTACGTGTTCTAATCACGACCCATGCTGCTTTCAAGAAATGCTACCACATGTGGTACTGTTGGTGTCGAAAGTAATAATTTCCGTCTCGAGTTACATATCTATCGTGGAACAAATATTAGGCACTTTTGACCCTTACTGTAAACCATACTACATGTCACTGCTTTTCAACGAAAACCTCGTAACTGCAGGTTAAAACAAGCTGCAGTTACTAGGTTTTCATTGAAAAGCGACGATGTAATGAATAATCTATTAGACAACAAGATAAAATTTGATCAGACTGTGCGTATGTACATGATGATCTAGATCCACGCAAGTCCCAAAACTCAGAAAGATTCTTTTGGCAGAACCCAGCTAATATGTCATCCGAAAGCTATTTACTTTGATCTTTGAAGTAAAGTCCCTATCTAGTTGATTTGTCGATATGTGCATTAGAAAACTGTTTAAGTATGTTATCATCAATCAATTTATAGGCAAAAACTGTATTTCGTTCTTTTTAAAACAGTTTCACACTTTCTAACCGTGCCTATAAGATCAAACAGGTTTAAACCTCATCCCCCCAATAAAAAAGAAAAAAAAGAGTCAAAAAGGTCTATTTTTCCTTATTTTACAAAGGAAATTTAGGGAAAATTCAATCTAGCGCCTCCAATATTCAGACAGGGGCCCAAGCCCCCCCCCCCCCCCTCCCCCAATAAAATCACGTATGATGAAGCATTGGACATCACTGGACAGAAAGAATAAATGCTGATATGTAGCATTTCCTCATCTTCTCTATTAACTGTGCGTGCAAATTTGTACAGATACAAATTGACACTCATCGTATAGGGCGCAACCCTTTCCATTTCGGAAAAGTAACACATCTTGATTAAGACAGAAAATAATGAGCATAGTATGTCATTTTCGCAAGTCAATGGTTCTACCTCTCCTTTGTAACTTACGTTCATAGAACAAATTGGAGGCAAAGGCCTTGGCTTTCGAATATGACCATAGTACATGTACGGGCCTTCCATACGGAAATTTCTTCTACCACAGATTGACGATATTTACAATATTAAACAAGCAAATGGTGGAATTATACACGATGGATATACTATGAAAGTCTTGGAAGACCACATTACATATTACGATAATTTAATCAAAGCTCCATAACTTTGTTATATGAAAATAGTAGCCATAAAACACTGCATACCTTAAAAATACTGTAATCCTTCCTTTTGAGCATTTTGAACTTGTTCTATGTCAGTCCATATAAACTAAAGTAATTGTGAGACCCATAGATAACAAATTTCAAAATCACTTGAGTATTTCAGTAAAAATCGATGGGTATAACCCCATAAATTAGGTAATTCAACATCGAGTGATAACATCCATAATCCACTTGTAGAATCTAAGACCAGTCTTTACATTTACCCAAAAGCTTAATTTTAAGGTTTTTTTTTTCAATTTGAAAGCTGCTGCAGACGACAAGGTACATAGTTTATCAAGAGATAAAATTATGTACATGTTCGGCCCAGAAACCATTGGGGATACAGCATTTTCTTAGTTTGCCTAGACGATTTCCCAAGCATTTTCTTTTGAGTTCATCAATTTCTTTGTTTTCCTTAGACATACCAAGACATGTAATATTGCATTCGCTTAAAATTTTAGTCTGTAACATCTTTAAACTTGAATATATTTAAAATTCTGACGCCTGCTTACGACTCAAAAACAGCAGGTTTCGTTGACGGTGATCCGTCGTAATAAAGCACCGATGTTCAACAACAACAAATGAATCCGAAATTATGGTTCTCCACCCAAATGAGATTCATTCGACATCGAAATTATTCGGGTTACGACGTAAACATTCGGCGGCGGAACCTTCCACCGCCGATGTTTACGACATCGCCCGAATATGTTCGGATTCGTCCAAAGAACGTTAACGAAGTCGCACGAAAAATACCTACGTCGCGTAAATCTCATTTTGGGTGGACTACCTTCAAATAATTTGGCTTAATCTTCAGATGTGTATTCATTTTTCAATACGGCAAACATATGTTCTTTGATTACGATCATTTCTATTCCAAATTCCCTGAACGATTTCTATTTAAATTCTTGAAATCACAAGCAATGTGATTAGACAATACCATTTTGTATCGTCCAATCAGATGACTCGTTATTTGAATTTGGATGTTGAAACATATTTTGATTTTATTATCGTCGCTTTTCATCGAAAACCTCGTACCCGCAGCTTGTTTAAGGTGCAGTTATGAGGTTTTCGTTGAAAAGAAGAGTTATGATATTTGAGTTTCTTGTCCACAATAGATCGATTGTTTATCTTGGAAGAGGTGATAGGTGTAAGACATTAATCCCCTTATTTTGAAATATTGGATGGATTTTTATCAAAGATCAAATTCACACGTATTATATTAAATTGTCAACAACAGTCAAATATGACCCGAAAACTAGGCCCATGTTTTGTGAACTTTATAAATTCTATATTGGCTCTTTCTCGGATAAGAAAATAAGGTGATCCAAATTCAATGGTAATCATAAGATAACAAATGTCATTGAAAATAGAAAGGTATATTTACAGCACGGAGTTCATTGGAGGAAAAGGAGAAAGTTCATCATTTCTTCTTTTCCCTGTAGGATTTCTAAAGCACCATCCTATAATGATATCAAAATCAGATCTTGTTTGGAAAAGGGTTTAGGTCATACGGGTAATAGCCCTATTTAAGGTAATACATCAATATTAACATTTTGATTATGTCATATGAAATTGAAATGAACTTTGAAATTCCATGCTGAACTGGTTCGATTGAATGAAGTTACTGTGGATTCTTTCGTAAGGCGAATGCACTTTTGTTTTTAATATAGTATAGGAAATATTGAGACAAAATGGAAGTGGAAACTTTATTATATTGTATAGCCATGATTTCTTCTTTTGTCTTAATGTATCATTAAGTCTATTTTATCAGTGACATCACTTGCCCTTTTCCCAGTTTTGGCCAATTTTTCCCAGATTCCTTCCCAACATGAATTGCCTAAATATTATAATAATGGGGCCCTGGGTTCAATTCCCGACCGCACTAAATAGCCTTTCCGACAAATTGTCACCCACAAATGATTTAAATTACTAATCGTTAACATATTTAATTGGGCGCGCGACAGTGATGCGGTGGTAGGGGAAATGACAGTAATCCATTGTTAGGTGATCCAACTGCCGCGATAAGACCTTAGCAATTGAAATAGGCATTAAATCCTCATTCTATCAAACTGAATATGACTATGATAATTATGCGCGCTAAAATGTTGACATGTACTTATTACATGTATTACAAACGATTACGCCGGATAAGGATTAGCCCTTTCCCAAGCATTGCAAGACCCTGGTTTGACGTCCCTAATTAAAAAAGTTTGGGAAAATATTGAGGTAAAAGAAGAAATTGCTGATAATCAGCAATTTCTCCTTTTGCCTCAATATTTTCTGTGTTGTGATGTACACATTCCTGTCACCAAGTAGCACTCATTTTATTGTCTGCAAAACCTCTAAAACTGGAATATACTAATTTTTTCGTTCGGGAAAAGATTAATGTGATTATGGTAATCCAGATTAACACGTTTTGGCAAGGAAGAGTCAATGTAATCGATGTAACATAAATATTACCAAGTCTGGGAATATTTGAAATTATCGGTATTATTGTAAAACCTCGTAACTCCAGTTTTAATCAAGTTGGAGTTAGGAGGGTTTGCAAAATCACCCGCGGAATTCCAAACGATTGTAGAAAACGTTTCAGTAGGAATATGGGAAAATGTCATTGAGACAGCCTTATTCCAAGGCCAGTACGATGTATCTGACTTACTGTAGTCTGACTGGGGGGGGGGGGGGGGAGGGGGGGCATGTTGTTCCCTTATGCTCGGTACAAGCCGCAAATAAGCTATTGGAGAACAAAAATGTTCTTGGTCAGACTGCATGTACATACAGGCTGATAAGAAAGCATGTTTTGCTCGAATAACTTAAAGGACATTTTTTCCCGATCCTGACTTATTCATAATTCGATGCAGAACGCAGAAAAATGAAAAAGATAATCATGAACTATTTTCCCCCTGTTTTCCGAAATTCCGTTCATTGACACGTTAAAGGAATGTTTTGTTTTGGATGGAATTAATAAGAATACTATTCTAATGCTGCAACAATATGCTGCTTTCTAGGAAACCTCGTAACTGAACCTTGTTTTAAGCTGCATCTACAAGATTTTTGTTGCAAAATGATGGTCGATCTAACTACACCTTTGTATTTGGATCGGTCTAGATTTTATCATTTTGAAAGGATTAACCCATTACCACACAGTGACTCCTTTTGACTCCTCAAAATTAAATGGCTTTGGAAAACACTGTGGAAAATGAACAAATTGCTTGTGACAAGCAATTTCTTCATTTCCCACAATGTTTTCCACTTAAAAAGACATGGAAACTAAAAATTCCATTCACTTGAAATTGTCTTCTGTTGGATCTTTCAATTTGGACCACCCTAAAATTTTGTAGTTTGGTAAAGGGTTAAAGATACGTATATAATAAAGCATGTACTGATAAGCCAATGATTCAAAAAGACTTACCCATGTTATCAATCAAACAACAAAACTTGAAATAATATCTATCTGTGTATCACTTCTTTTTGAGATATGAGATAACCTTACATGCTATCTTTTTTTATATAAAACGCATACCCTTTCTTTGTAATAAGATCGCGTCAACACTAGGAGGCATATGTCCACAAAGAGTCACCATTGCAGCATGTCGTCGCTTTTCTTCAATAACCTCGTATCTGCAGCTTAAAACAAGCTGCAGATACGAGGTTTTTGCAGAAAAGTGACGATATTTATATGCAATTTGGATGCGGTGTTCTGTGTGAGTAGGCCTTGAAAAGTTATTTCCAAAAACAAGACCTAGTTTTGACGCCCCTTAATAGAAAAGGTATGGATAAACGTTGAGACAAAAGAAGAAAATGCTAAAGGCCTAACCAGCATTTCCCTATTGATTGAATATTTTCTTTACCATTCTTTACTCCAATTTAATCCTTATATATGATCACCCATTTTGTTGTCTGTAGCAGCCTTTAAAGTGACATTTCACAATTATTTTTACATAAACTTTACTTTTACTCTTTCTGAAAGAGCATTTCTTCTAATGGAAATTCTGAAAATTTTAAGTCAAAACATTGAACCGTTTACGAGAAATATATATCTTTGTGCTAAAATTAGACAAATTGTTGTGGACAACAGTTCAGATTTATATAGAATTTGTCATTTCTGTCTCATCTTTAAAGGCGCATTTTTCGCTTATGAATAACAACTTCAAAAGACTAATAGCATTTTAGATTATTTCTACGCATTACAATAAACAATCTCTGCATCAAGACATACTTTTAAAAAATGGAATAAATGTGAAATGTCACTTTAAGTTTGACTAGCCTACTATTTCATCGTTTGGGAAAGGGTTAAGACCTAGCTTGTATAGTCAGCATATCCTACTAGATTCGATACAGTTCAAACTTCTAACAGGGTGCTTTTTTGCATGACAGGTAAAAAATTTGCTTCAAGAAGGAAGAGGTGTTTTAGGAATTATTTGTGAGGATATAAATAAATACTAAACAGACAATTACACCCCCTCATAAAACTGATAAAATTCATCAGAAATATTGTCATGCTAAAAGGAGGCCAACTGGAAGGTGCGAAAGCTATCGACCCTAGTCAGTCTGCGCAGACTGACTAAGACGAGACCTTTCGCTAGAAGAGGATTTTCAGAATCAGACACGGCTTTGTTGAAATTCAATATAAGTTTATCTTATAAGATACTGTAAATAGCTGACCTCTTCAGGGTGATAACTTTTTTTATGAAAATGATGAGTTCCGTCGTTTTTCACGTGTCGTAACTTTTTTTTCATTATTATTTATCTATAAAAGATCACGTTTCTTGAACATCGTAAATCTACTGTCATCAAATCAACCTCTTTCAGTTTAAAAACAATTTCTAATCATATTTCAAAATGGAACCGTCTGAAATCAAAAAATGGATTGGCCCATTAGAGTAAAAACGACGATTCTTTGTCAAGTTTCCGAAAAGAATAAGTAGTATAGTATGTCTTGACATATATGCAATAAACTTTGGCTAACTTCGATTGGGACGAGGTAAAATTTAGCTGCTTTTTGGTCGAGTTGTCCGCAAGAATCATAATTCGACTAGACACCCAGAAAATCCGACTGAATCCACAAAGAGTGAATACAGAAACGACGTTACGTCGTAGATTTTACTAATACCCTTGTGAAGATGATATAACACATGAACCCACCTTTTTCCTGGCAAATTTCGACAGGGCACTTAGTTTCACAGTGATGGCCATCCACATCTTAATGGGTATTGACGGATTCATGATTTATATACCCACTTGCTAACACGAAATCTAAACGCCACTGCTTTAAAAAGAACACTGACCAGAGATAGAACTGGTAGAATTACATTAAACCCGCTGTGGTTATTCTTTTAAACATTTCGAAGACAGTTTACGATGTTCCACTACAAAGGTGAAATGCATATTATATACATAACATTATCCCAGAGTCTAAATCGAACCCAAGAAGCGATATTGTCAAGAATTTGTTTAGATAATACTAAAATTTCATGAAAATATTATAGTGATTTCTCTACTTATAAACTACATTTATTATCATACGTGCACTGAGATGTGATACAATGCTCATCAATTTAGTAAACACGGATGCTTAAAACTGTCATTTTTCCTTTTGACACAATTTTTTCAACACGTATTAAGTAAAATCCACAAACAACCATAGCATAAAACAATATTCTCATTTTTTGACGTTTAAAAAATTCCCTGATTCAAGTAACATTCAACTTTATAACATTCCATCAATGTTCGCAATTCACCAAAATATTCATTTAATTGAGATTTAATTTATGGATGTCGGAGATCAAACATAGAATATATGGCAGAGTCTCAGATTAAGAACTTCAGTCAAATCCAGGTCTTTAATTTTCAATCACAAATCATAATGATATTATCGAACGAGTCATGTTGAAATGGGATATAGCTCACAATTAATTACCAGGCAGAGCATCTCTAAGTGTTCGCTAGAGCTACTCTGCCATTTCATTTGTCGGGACCTATAGTTCTTAAAGAATGCATTATCAATGTGAATGAAGTTGACATGCTATTATCAGGGGGAGGGGGGGGGGGGGGCATCCCACGTAACTCTTTGGAAACATACACACGTAAAAGTAAAATATCACTGACTCGCTTTCTTGTAGTTTTCTAATTTCTCGGCATATATACAGATTTTTATGAGAAATATGTTACATGATGTATTATATCTTGATTTATAAAGAAATAAGGAAAACGATTTGGGTAAAACTGGTTTGAAATATTTTCATTGCCGATATAAATACATTTCACAAAATAAGTATTTGTTTCAACAAAATTTTAAGCATTTAGAGTCATTGACCTGAAGAAAAATAGAACGTCTTCAGTTTGTTTTCAACAATAATTTGAATTTTTTAAAACATTTTCCACTTTTTGGTGACCCGGCATTATTGAATAATGATCAATAATAATAATTTCTTATTTGACCTTAACGTTTTGATATTGTATGTATCACATTCCATGTTTCCCACAGAAAAACATGACGAGCTGTATATAATAAAGACAGATTACTGAATGAAATATTGTCGGTGTTATTGCAAAACCTCGTAACTCCGTCTTGAATAAAACTGGGGGTACGAGGTTTTTCAATAGCACCGATGATATAATTTGACAACGATTTCAGTAGGTCATACAGAATAATATACGAGCCACATTAGATTGTGGTTTCTTTCTACATGTACATAGCGAAAATAGCCAATTTATAAAATATATTTTCCCAAACTAGGTACCCTCCAAGCAGGGGTCATGATTCGTTATCATTTAAGGTTTAGTACATATGTGACCCGTCACGCTAAAAGGGACCTTATCCGAATACCAAAAATCGAAATTTTGCCAATCTTGTCAGAGTCAGTACAAATGAACCAGATACTGTATGCCAAAAATGAACATATGGTAAGATAGGGAAAACATTCAAGATTTAGAAAATTACATAAAAGTGAAAAAATGTCGGCCCTAGTCTGGCTGCGCGGACTGCGCAGACTGACTAGGGTCGATATTTTTCACACATCCGATAAGGTCCCTTTTAGCGCGACGGGTCACATATATGTACTATAAAGGTTTGAGCGGCGTTCTAAGAGAGTACAAACTAGGTAGTAGGGCCTGCTTGTTTTGACGTCCCTGACAGACAAGTACGAGCCCCCCGTATTTGTGAAACATTGATACAAAAGAAGAAAATGTTAATAACCAGTATTTTCACCTTAACCGCAAGGTTTTCAATGTAGTTTCATGTACAATACCCCTACATTTAGAGAGCCGAGTTATAGATTTCTGATGGCATTGTCGGAAATGGGAAAATTTCTTCTACTTCTATGTTTTCCAAAGCTATTATCTTGTAGGACTCAAAAAGAGTCATTTTCTGGAATTGGGTTAAGGAATACTTAAGATGCACAACTTTCGTTTTCAACCCTATTAAAATCAAAACTGTCAGTGCAAAAATGTTATTTTCTCACACATGATTTTATGGAGATAGCATTACAATAAAACCCTGTGTTAAAGAGCATGAACATGATAATAATTGTGCTGAATACATTAGTATATCATTACAAAGTATTTTACACATTATGGCCTTCTATTACAAAACGTAATTGGATTAAGATTATAGGGTATACATTATACAAAAAATGTTTTTTTCAGGGTAACAGAAAAGAGGGTGGGGATTTCCAATTTGTCATTCCAAATCTTAACCCTATCTTGTGGGCATTCATTTGAATCGTCTCGGTGAGACGATTCAAATGAGTACCCACAACATCGGATCAGATTAAACTCTAAATTATTATTCATACGGTTCATTTTTAATATTCATTCTAGTCATATTTTACTTCATGCCAAAACAGTCATAAGGGCTAAATTCACAATCAAATTATATCGTCGTCAATATCTTTTACCTGCGCTTTATCTTTTGCACTATAACATCATCGTCTCTTTTCAGAAGAAAAAAGCTGCGATGTAGGACCTTGGTATATCGTAGATTCCTTCCATTTAGGACAATGACTTATAGCTTAGTGGTCTTTACATCCAATATTGAACTACCGTAGGAAATCAACATTGCATAATATGTTTTGGGCCCTATTACAGACAGATTCTTGCTAGTTAACCCTTTGATACCTCCTGTCAACCCCTTTAATTGATGGCAACGGCGTTTAACAACGTAGCCTTGACCTTGGAATTTGACTTTTTGTGAGAGACCATGTACATGGAGTTTGATATTCATTGTCAGAAGCTTCCGTTTAGATGATGTTGCACCATTGGGTACATTTCAAGCAAAGTTCATTGATTAACAATCGTATAAGACCGAATATTTGATAGTAAAACTTAGTAAAACGATGGTTTTTGTTTAGAGAGTAGAATTACGGACCATTTTGGAAGACAAAAGTCATTTCTCAACAAGGTGTACTACATTTGAAAGATTAATATCGTCGCTTTGCAACAAAAAGTCGTAACTGCAGCTTGTTTTAAGCTGCAGTTACGAGGGTTTTGTTGAAAAGCAACGGCATATGGGTTGAGGAGGGGCACATTCCAGCACAAATGATTCAACCGTGATCTAGAACAGGGGGCTTTCATGGCATTTTAGAACAACACGGATCCAGATCAGCCTGCGTATACACGCAGTCTGATCAGGATCCATTTTGTTTTCTATAAATAGCTGTCGGGTGGCCTGTAGCAATTGTAGATGACATTATTATATCCTTGACTGGTAGTCACCAAACAGTATGATATTCCAAGTACACATTCAAAATTAGTATTCTGATTGGCCGAGACATACATCTCGTCCAATCAAAAAACAACTTCTTTTTTACACTGTTTGATGTAAAAACCTGGTGATCAACCCATTTGCCAGATCCCGGCCCAACTTGTTTTGTTTTTCTACAGTCACCGAATTCTGTCGAAACACTGCAATTTATTATCGTAGCTTTTTTTGAAAAAAAACCAAACACACTCTCAATTTCGGCTATAAGAAAAGTGGCGTAGGGCTGTTCCCAGTTTTACGATTTGGTCGTCATGGTTTGGGCTTTCGTCGAAGATGGACTAGCATGCTTCGTGGTAGAGAATCGCGTGACACTAGAATTTCAATGAATCGTCAATGATTTTGTAATCGTACTTGGATCTTGATGCATTATTGTCTCAATCGCAATACTGATCTACATTTTACATGTAAGCCTACTACGTCCAACTGATATTATTTTTGATGCTTTTCAACAAAAAAAACTCGTAACTGCAGCTTGTTTTAAGCTGCAGTTACGAGTTTTTTGTTGAACAGCGACGATATTTATGTTGTTTTTTATGTCACCAAGACCAACTCTACAAATATATCACCGTAGAACATCCGTCACGTACGTAATAAACTGTCGTAAGAAAAGCTTTTTCAAGTTGTAGTTACGACATTTTTAAATCAACTTACGATAAAATGGTAATGTCACCGCATTCGACATTCCATTCTAACGGCGGTTGTAATTGTTATGAAATGTGTCATGAAACGGAAGATGGGGCGCCGTAAAAATAGTGTCCATTTTTATAAGCTGAAATTCTGAGCAGGTACGGAGGAAGTACTTTTAGATTGGATGAGTGTATGCTCTATTTTTTCATGAGGCTGTGAGAGGAAAACTGAAACGTTTATGTCAGATCCTGAAAATTTCAAGTAATCATAGCCATTTCACGAGTTACCGTACTCTCCAAAGCCGAGGTCTATTGATTAACCATCAAATATGACATCATTATATCATAATGGAATGAAGAGAGAATGTGCTCTGTTCTTAAGAGAGTATAGGGAAGCATGGGCGATAATGCTATGAAAATAGAGCATATAAAGGCGTCAAAGATATTGTAAGAAGCATATCCATTCAATAACTCCAAAAATACTCAAACAGGAGTTATTTGGGGAGAAGGGCTTTTCCTCCAGTGTTTCTATGCAATGATTTGAGATTGTCTTTTTCCAGCAGTATAAGGTTTGTCTTCAGCTAGATCTAAACCACTTTGAATTTTGTTGTTTGTGGATACACATTTTCTTGTTTAGTGTCGTTGACACCTCTTATTAGCTTATGACAAGAACAAATAATCGAGATGTCAAACTCATTTCCTAATGGGAACGCCCTCGTTCATCTCCGCCCTTTTCCGTGACCGTACGACTGATGTCCGTTATTATTCCGAAAATGACCGAAGACAATCGGTATTTTATAGCCTGGAGGCCCGTGCAGACCTACATAGTTGCGGTGACAGGTGTTCAGTTTATTACGGAAAAACAATTAAATGCTCCATCTACGTATAGTTGATATAGTAATATACGTATAGTTGACAAAACAGCATACATCTCTTTGTCCTATTAATTTTCGCTTTTCACCAAAGACCTCGTAACTGCAGCTTTAGATAAGCTGCAGTTACGAGGTTTTTTGTTGAAAAGCGACGTACTGTTAGTACGTATGAGTCGCGTTCTGCTAAAAAAGGACATTAATTGTATTTGAGCATGTCATGTATATGAATCAGACTGTAAGCAAGTGCAGCCCGATCAGTCTAATTATGATCATTTGAGTATTACTTTGCTTCATAAAAGTTTTCACAAAAAGACCATTGATTTGACGCCCGTGAAATACCTTTGGAGAACATGAAAGCAAAAACCAAAATCGTTGATTACCATCTTGAAGTTACATTTCGTTGGTGTTAAAGCAAAATCTCGAAACTTCAGCTTTGATCAAGCTAAAGTTACGAGCTTTTGCGTCAAAACCGACGATTTATTGTGTTACATGCAATATGGTTGAATGTAACAAAATGCTTCAAAAAGAGAGGGACTGAGCGGTCGGAAATATTCGATGTTTAATCAAAGGGTTAAAATGTGAATTCGGTGTAAATTGGGTCCTTCTTAACTGCACATATTAATATAAATATTATGTAGCAATTTTCTTTGATGAGGTTTATCGATGAAATCGTCTATTCATAGTTTATGTTTTAATCCTTTCACAAACGTCAAAAATATAGACAGATTCAATATCAAGAGATGCTTTACACATAAAATTGTTTTTATGGAAAGATATAGATTATGTATAATATAGCATATGAAATATTGAGACAAAGGGAGAAATGCTGATTATCTGCATTTTCTACTTTTGTCTCAATGTTTTCCAAAATTGGTCTTTTAGGGACTTCAAATCCAGGTCTTGTTTGGGAAAGGGTTAATATCCCTCTAAACTTTTCATCTGATAAATATTCAAACGATATACCAAACATTTGCATACCGAGACAGAAACAAGATCGAAATGTTAGTTGAATAAAATTAACAAATTTGTTATCAAATTTGTTTTTATATTCGTTTACTCTCATTCAATTGCTCTTTCTTCGACATACAGTTATTTTCTCTGCCTAGACCGTATAGCAAGCGCGGATCCAGGTATTTTTCCTGGGGGGGGGGGGGGGGGGTGTCATCCGATCTTTAACCCCTTTTTTCGCCAAATTTCAGGGGGGGGGGGGGTCAGGACCCCCACCTGTCTTGATCCGCATGCAGATATATGTCGTACCATCAAGGACTAGATATAACAACGGGTTGTCGTGGCACACAGGGACAAGAGACGCAGCTTATTTGGGACATAACCAGTAATCCTTTTGATAACCCCCTTTTTCGCCAAATTCCAGGGGGGGGGGGGGGTCATGAACCCCTATCTCCCCTCTGGATCCGCGCATGTATAGTATTAAGGCCTAGTCACATACACAACTCCGCGTCCGCATGCAGGTCCAAAAAGCTTGACCTCTCTTGCAGTATATTTTTGGACGAAATATGAGAGCGATAGGGCGATTTTGAAAACATTTAGACAAAAGAAGAAAATGCTGAGAACAAGCATTTTTTTTTTCTTTTTTTTTTATTTTTTTATTTTTTTTTGTGTGTGTGTCTAGATATTTTCTGATCTTACTTTACAAGAATTATTTTTATCAGTCTGCAGCAGCTTTCGAATTTTACCACACTTAACTTTTGTTGGCGGAGAGACAAAAAAACAAGACCTGATTTCGCCGTCCCTAATGGAAAACGGCTTTACAAAACATTGAGGCAAAAGAGGAAACGCTGATGACCAGTATTTTCTCCTTTTGTTTTAATATTTTTTTCTGAGCTGTATTGTACAAAAATCTCTCTTAGTTATAACTAGTATCAACTGTGTAGACTGCAGCAGCTTTCCAATTTGAACACCCTAAACTTTTGTTGGGTAGGGGTTAAGGGAATCATTGGGTCAGTATGTCCATCTGGTCACCATCAAGGACGCGTGACCAATGGTCAAGATACCCATCTTATCAAAATAGGATCAAGATCGTAATTCTTGTCTTATTTGTTTGTCAAATGAAACACCTGTTTTCATTAAAGTTGAAATGTCTCAATGGGTCGCAACTAAATCACAGTAAATCCTTCGCACATAAACATAAACCAGGATCCGCGAAAATTGATAAATAAAACAAATTTATAGACAACAAGATGAAGTAACACTTTCATTTATCTGTTCATTAATAAGATAGAAGATATTTGTGAAAAGGGAAGAATTTTCTTAACCCAGCAAAGTCGTTCCTCGTTCGACAAAGTTAATGAATTCTACACTTCTGTTATAATAAAGTTAAATGTCTTGCCACATAAACAACTTTACTGATATTGAATAAATAGGGATTTTATGATATTATGCACCGGCACGTTATGAAAAGGAGAGGGGTCCATAAAATAGTGACCCACAAAGAATATGTAACCTATATAAAGATTTGTGGCAAAATGACATTCTTTGATAGAAGTTACCGCATCTCATTTTGAATTTATCCCTTACCAATCTACTAAGTTCAACGCATTCGTTTCCTCACATTAATAGAAATGTAGAATTTCTATGTGCAAATAAAAGAACGAAATGCTTCTTTTTCCTATTCGGCGTTTTGTTGCTTTAACATTACTGCACTTTTTATCGAACACTTATAGTGCATTAAGAGTCTTTGACAGCCAAATTATACAAAAAAAAAACAAAATAAAGATATTTTGTAAAACAGAAATGTCCCAGAAAAGACCATTGTTAAGTTTTCACGATAAGTTCTGGACTGACAGACAAACTGAAGGACAGACGGACGGACGAACATCGGTAATGTACCTGAAAATAGCTGATTAGACTTTCCCTGTCTGCGGAGACCAGAAATGAAAGGCACTGAAGAAATGTCGAGGGGTCAGTGCAACACTATTGTAAGTACCTATATAAACATAGGCACTTACAATAGTGTTGCACTGACCTCTCGATGTGTTTTAAAGATGTTCCACCCATCATTACACACCAAATGCTTCGTGGAACTTCGGGCGTCATCCGTGGGAATGGAAATTGACGAGAGTATATTTGTTTTTAAATTAATACCCTCGTCAATTTCCGTTGCCACTGATGTCGCCCGAAGTTACACGAAAGGTTTGCTTTCTACTTATAGATGGAATACCTTAATCAGAACAAAACGGATGTGGAAGAAGGACACGAACGTGGTTTTGTTTGGCGGCTTTGTTTGTGGTGATGCTCTTTCAATTCATATTTTGTATTGTTATCAAGACATGGTACTGTTTGTATAATATTATGTCTCCATAAATGACCTGGCAGAGCAGCCCTAGCTATTAGCTATAGATGCTCTGCCAGGTTATTTTTTGTAAGCTATAAAAGTCTGAATAAGTTCGGGAACTTACCGCTTTCCAAGACGGGTTAATGGAAAGTCTGCGACGCAACTTGACAGGATGTAACGGCTGAGACAAAGCACGTGGTTTTTTGGCAGACGGAAGTGTCGCCGGTCGCCTAGCAACCATTTCATCTTCACTTTGCAACGTTACGTCACCTTTTGAGTTAATTTCCTGATTATCAGTTATAATTGTGTTGTTGTCACTGAGTTCGAAAGTTTTTGTTGCTTTCATTGGTGATGGTGATTTTGTTTGTGGCAATGTTGCGGATTTGAAAGGTTTTGTAGCGTTTAATAGCACCATTTTAAACATGTTTGTACAAATATCCAACAGAATACGGGTAATTGAGTCAGGCTCACATTTATAGCACCATTTTGAACATGTCTATGTACAAATTTCCAATGGAATTACTTAAAATTTAGTCACGAACACATAATCAATAAGCACAAGGCGTCATTATCCCACAGATGGAAACTGGCAAATATATCATAAAACACAGTGACTTTCTTGTTATAAATTGCAGTTTTTAAATAAGCTCAAAAACGTCGTACATACTGCTTCAATAAGTACACGTTGCGATGGTTTGGACTGTCTGTAACAATACGTCAAAGTAATTAAATGGTCCATTATACAAAATGATACTAATAATACTTTACTAGTGCATAATGATAATGAACCCTTTCCGAAACAAGGCAAAGGTTTGACGTCCCTAACGACAAAAAGCTTTGGAAAACATTGATGCAAAAACATAAATTGCTGATAATCAGCAATTTCTCCTTTTGCCTCAACAAATTAAAATTAGAATTTTAAACAAATCCGGTCTATAGTAATATTCATTTAGTCATTTGGAACAGCTTTCTAATTTGGGACATTTAGGAAAAGGTTAAATGGACCAGAAATAAGTCCTTTGTCACCAAAACGAATCGGTTTCTCAAAAAAGAAAAAAAAACATCACATCGATTTCAAACAAAAATTACACACAACTGAAAGTGAGCGGGCGGATGGTCGGCCAGGGTATATTGAACTACTATATTATAAGTACAGAATCACCTTGTCATGATTCAGATGTTCGAGTCACAGGCTAGCTATCGAAAATAGAAGGCACAATAATACCCCCAAGAGAACAGAGAATTATTATTTACATTGCTTTAAACATCTGCTGAAAAACATCTAGAGTATGGAGTCCATGCGTTTTTCCATTGCCCAAAGTATACTAAAATTCTAAATATCCTACGTGAATTGTTTAACTGGTACTACTCTTGACCATTTTTATAAACGTCTACAAACAAAATACGATTCCGAATTACGTAATATGGCTCATTACTTATACCAGGGCCGGTATTCACCAACGTTTCTAAATTGATTTTCTAAAGTAAAATTAGATTCCAACCAATCAGAGTGGCCGGGACAAATGTAGACAAATGTCTCGGCCACTCTGATTGGTTGGTGTGTAACTTTACTTTAGAAAATCTATTTAGACACGTTGGTGAATACCGGCCCTGATCAAGAACGATACAATAGGGACTAACCCATTGAGATGTATATGTTTGAAAATGTACGTTTATGCAGTTGTATTGTATCTTTGGCAAAGTAAAATTCTAGCGCAGGCCGAAAACTGATTCCTGTACTGGAATGTACAGTATAAAACTAATTATGAATATACATGTATCTATACACTTAAAGACACTTCTAACGCAACACTTAACTTTGTGTTAATAACTTGATATTTAACAAACCATTCTTTATCAAATTTTCAATAAATTTAGTTCATTCACAATTGCATAATATCTCTAATTTTCATAAAGAAACATTGAGTAGAAATGATTAAATTTGCAGTGCATATAATATGACTTGAAAACAAAAAGTCGCAAAAAATCTGTGCTAGCTGATAACGTAAATTCATGTTATTCATGCCCGTAGGAAACAATTTCATATTGGGGTGGCTGAAGCCCCTGTGTCTGGATATTGGGGGGCTAAATTGGATTTTCCCTACATTTTCAGTGTAAAATAAGGAAAATTTGGCATTTTGGGCAAACACTAGGGAGGTTAAGCCCCCCTAGCCCCTACTGTTCCTAAGGGCCTGTTATTAATGTAACAGCAGTAGAGTTTATGACATTATGCTAACATTATGTGTGTCCGTCATGAACCAAGATGACACGAAGACACACCCTTCTCATTGATAAAGCATAATTGATGGTCAATCTTTGCGGGAACATTCTTAACTCGTCCCTATTAAGTTCCTGTTGCAGTTGTTGAAAATTTCTTGGGACAAAAGGGCGAACGACTAATTAATGTCTGGTAACAAATTCAATGATTCTGTGCAATGCTGACACGTACAAAACATTAAACAAAATAGGTGCGACTGAATTCTAGTATTGCATCGCACATGAAAGCATGTTATCAAATCTTATGAAGCAATGATATGAGATTTGAGCATAATTTGGTGACGCTGCTTTGATGCTATTGAGTTCTGCAATTGCCTGGGGTTTTGTGACTTTTCATATTTGAGTCTTAGTGAAAACCCTAAATATCTTTTACGTTCGGATCAGTCGATTTTCTTGAAACTTACAGAAAACATGTAAACTGAATTGATTGATATTTGCTGAAAATTTCATAAAATATACTGCATTATTTATTTAGTTATGATGAAAAATGTAAGTGTTGCGTTGGAAGTGTCTTTAAGTGTAGATCTTATCATTGGAATTTTGATGTTTACGAAAATGACAATTTAGATAAGTCCTTATTTATGTATGTGACCTCATTCCACATGTAAGTACATGTATATAAAGAAGGTTTCAGTTTCATTGAAGCTACAGGCCATGTAATATACTACAACACATAAAATATACCACCATAATTGGTTTTAATTGTGTAAGAACGGCCATCTTTATGACCATATAAACAGTTGACCTTTTTATAGCTTTTGTATGATACTTGTGACAATTATGTGCGATGAAGCATCTATTTCTTACTGGGGCAAAATGGCGAGGTATTTTGCAATCAAATATTTTTTCTATGAAGTTGACCATTCCCAAACAAGACATGGGAGAAAACTATTTGGTGGTTACGACATTTGTGCGTAACCAACACGGTCACCAATACATGTAGTTTGTCAAAGTTTCAATTCATAATGAAGAAGTCATAAAAGAATAACACGGACCATGATCAGACTCTGCGCATGTACATGCTTATTGTAGAACATTGTCAAATAATATAGTAAACCCGGTACTAAACAAAACGTAGGGTAAGTCCGACTCACAATTTCGTCTAATTTCGCAGCAAAGAAAATCGTCGCTGTTCTGCGAAAACCTCGTATCTGCAGCTTGTTTTAAGCTGCAGATACATGATTTTGGCAGAAAAGCAAAGAAAATATTGGTACGGTTGCAATGGTAAAGTCTTCTCGTAGCTTAATCCAATACAAAGTCACCACATACATGTACTTTTGAAATACAACTCAATAGTATTGGTACTGACCCCAGGGGTAAAGAAATATCATTCTCGAATTTGTAAAATCGCAAAAGAATAAGCCAACACTTGACGTGTCTAATTGTAAATATTTTAATGGGTATCCTATTTTGATATACCAATTGATATAGTGAGGGTTTTACCTCGGGTGAACAATATAATTATAACATTCATCATGTGTTATTTTAGAAATTGAAACCTTATTTTCTCATATTAAATTTCAAATACCAGAAGTCAAACCTCATTAAATGGCGACGAATTATTTCAACCCTTGTCTGGAGTTTTGCTTGTCAACATATAAAATAGGAAAGAGATATTTTAAGTATGACGTGAAATGGTCAGAGTCGATTCAGAAAGTTTGCGGAGGAATAGTCATTCGAAACAAGAGCAAGGTGTCTGTCTACCTTTTCATAATTATTTCTCTCTGTCGTTAAAGCATTACAAACTGATATTGATCCATTATTTTCCTCGAAGGCCTTATGGTTCTTTTGTTCCAGATCTCAGCTAAAATAGCTGCGACTCTTATCGTTAAAAGGAACATTCTGGGAAGTAAGAAAAGCATAGAGCCAAGGGAGTCAAAATCGACTCAGCGGAAATTATCTGGATCTAGATTATTATTCATTTAATTATTATTAAATATTTAAAGTGACATTTCAGAATTTTTTGTCATAAATTTTACTTTTATTTTTATCTGAAAGAGCATCTTTCCTTATGAAAATTCTGAAAATTTCAAGCTAAAATATTGAGCCGTTTACGAGAAATCTATATTTTTGTGTTAAAATTGAACAAATTGTTGTGGACAAGTATTAATACTCATTAGAATAACCAATCTTGGCATCAAGACATACTTTTAAAAAATGAAATTGGAATGAAATGTCCTGTTTAATTGCCATTTTGTTGGCATCTGCTAAGTCTGATCACTATCTGAAATTTCGGTCTTATTGACTTCCCATAAGGTCCAATTTAACGTGGCGGTCACATAATTTCCCAAATATATCGTTATTTCTATACAGCACAAACTTGTTAAACAATTATACTTAGCCAAACCATTTCAAAGGCATTCTAGTCGAAAATCATATACATTATTGTGAGCTTCGAAAGCATAGTGACTGCCCAAATTAGCCATATTAACGAAAGATCATATCTTAACCCAAAACATGATACTACAATTAGTTTAAATCAACTATCTGATTTGCTTGTCACATCGTTTTATGCTTTGTTTTCAGTCTCATTCAAAGTCGAACTATCGTATATTAAATCGTTATACAAGATGCAAGTTTTGTCATAACGCAGAGCAAAATTAGAGCATGTATTGGAATAATCTACTTACAAAATGTTGATTTTATTGAAATTGCGAAACTAAAGGAAAGAACTTGAAATTCTGTCAGAAAACATAAATGACTGAAAACTGAAAATATCTCTCCTTACTTTACACTTTTAGCACAGTATGTGGTCGCTTTTCAACGAAAACCTCGTAACCGCAGCTTAAAACAAGCTGCAGTTACGAGGTTTTCGTTGAAAAGCATCGGCATACAGTTCATACTTTAATGCCTGACATAATACACGGGTGGGCATCAGGGGAGCTACCTCGAAAATGTGTTAACGTAAATTTGTTCCAACGCCACATCCGGTAACTGTCGAGGTAGTGGAAATCCCCGTATTTTGACAAACGGACAAAGGTGAGCTCTCGCTTTTATTTGTTTTTTTCTTTCAAAGAGCGCATTACTTAAAAATCTGGCGATGCAGTGCAATGCTACTATGTTTTAGCAATGCATGAATACCGAAAACCCCATTAAATAGTGGAAAATACGAGCAGCACGACATTAATTCCAGGATTGGTTGATTGCATTTTCGCCCTGTGTTGAGATATCGGCAGGCATCTCGAGGCAGATACTGTACTTTATTTTCAGTTTCTGACCATTTTCACATGTTTTGATGCAACACATAGTCAAATTGACTACAATGACGCAAAAAATAAGATGTCCTGGTCTCCTGAACAGATTACCTGCCCAAAAACTCATTCGTGTTGTTCCCAGACCATCGAGGTAGCGGTAATCTATCGAGATAGTACCCACGCGTCCCAAACATCTAACCTTCTGATATGTTGATGTGTTGATACACCTTAATGATTCTGGACAGCGACCTAATGGCTAGATCTAGTTGGCGAAAATCACTTCCGCTAGTCACTGTGATGCACGTGTAATATAATAATTATAGCAGGTTTTTTTGGAGAACTTATGAAACAATGAGCAGGAACTGCCGCAATCACCACATAAATCCCAACCTGAAACCCAAACTGAAACCCAAGTGGGAAGCAACAAAAATTACATTTAAAGGGACATTTCATTCCAATTTCAATTTTTTAAAGTATGTCTTGATGCCAAGATTGGTTATTCTAATGAGTATAAATAATATTAGTTTTTGAAGTTGTTGCCAATAAGCGAGAAACACGCATTTAAAGTTGAGACATAATCGATAAATTGCATATAAATCCGAACTGTTGTCCACAACAATATGTTCAATTTTAACACAAAAATATAGATTTCTCGTAAACGGCGCAATATTTTGGCTTGAAATTTTCAGAATTTTCATAAGGAAATATACTCTTTCAGATAAAAATAAAAGTAAAATTTATGACAAAAAATTCTGAAATGCCACTTTAAGTACCAATACAAAGAAAACATATTGTATTGTAAGACGCGTTAGCATCCTTTTTCCCAAGAGATTGTCACTCAGTCACCAAAACTTAACTGAAAGTGAATGGACACATAAAATAACCGAAAAGCATAAAAATCCACAATTCAACTTATTCAATTTTCCAGGAACATCTACATCAAAACAAAACGCAGTACTGCTTTCCCTCAGCCAGAGACCTACACCTTAAAATCAAGTTATCGTACTGATTCCGTCAAACCCAAAAGTACCTGCAGAAAAGAGAAATTTATCAGCTGTATTGTTCCCAGGTGGGTTTTTAGGCTATTTACAGAGGACTTTATTCAAGATAGTCACTTCCGGCATTCTGGAAATTAAGATTAATAGTTGTCTTTATCCTTCATGAATGGGTTTCAGGTTGGGATTTATGTTGTGATTGTGGCAGTTCCTGCTCATTGTTTCATAAGTTCTCAAAAAAACTGCTATAATTACAATGTAGGTATTGCACGTGCATCACAGTTCTGTGACTAGCGGAACTGATTTTCCCCAACTAGCCATTAGGTCGCTGTCCAGAATCATTAAAGTGTATCAACACATCAATATATCAGAAGGCTAGATGTTTGGGACGCGTGGGAACTATCTCGATAGATTACCGCTACCTCGATGGTCTGGGAACAACTCGAATGAGTTTTTGGGTTAGTAATCTGTTCAGGAGACCAGAACATCTGAAATTTTCGCATCATTGTAGTCAATTGACTACGGGTTGCATCAAAACATGTGATATTGGTCAGAAACTGAAAATAAAGTACAATATCTGCCTCGAGATGCCTGCCGATATGTCAACACAGGACGAAATTTCAATCCACCATTCCTGGAATTAATGTCGTCCTGCTCGTATTTTCCACTATTTAATGGGGTTTTCGGTCTTCATGCACAGCTAAAACATAGAAGCATTGCACTGCATCGCCAGATTTTTAAGTAATGCACTCTTTGAAAGAAAAAACAAATAAAAGCGAGAGCTCACCTTTGTCCGTTTGTCAAAATACGGGGATTTCCACTACCTCGACAGTTACCGGATGTGGCGTGGGAACAAATTTACGTTAACACATTTTCGAGGTAGCTCCCCTGATGCCCACCCGTGATAATAGTACCAACAATAATTTGTGTCCATTGCTTATAAAAACTACAATTCCCTTTGTTAAATGGGGAAATCGATTAACCAGCAATACATTTCCTCGCATTTTCAAATCTAAATTTCGTGGTCAAAAGTACATCAGAACATGCGTTCCAAATCCTAAAATAGGCTCATTAACCCATCCTCACATAGTGACGTCTTCGGACGTGCTGCAAGACATATACTTGAGAAAACATTGTGGAAAATGAAGAAATCGTACATCAAGTTTCTACTTGACATTATCGTCTTCAAAACCTTTAACCTTTTCCCAAACAAGACCTGGTTTTGACGTCCCTCGTAGAAAAGGATTTGGGAAAACATTGAAACAAAGGGGGAAACTGCTGATAACCAGCTGTTTCTCCTTTTGTCTCAATATTTTCTGTGCCATATTTTACACAAATCCTATCTTTAATAACATCCATTTTGTCATTTGTGGCAGTTTTTGAAGTGGATCACCCTAAAATTTTGCCGTTTGGGAAAGGGTTAAATTTAGACCAGTCTGAGCCTTCTGTCACTTGCTAATGGGTTAAAAAATTTCATCTAATATCACTGATTGTTGAATAAACCAATCAAACAAAAAAAAGTCGGGAAACACACACAAATCAAACTAAACAAACAAAAAAAGATCACCACAAATTTGTAAAGATTTAAAGATCCATCTACAAAAATTTAATCATAAAACCGCACCAAATCCGCGCACAAAGTACCTCGGAATTTAAATCTAGCCACTCGAGATTATCATAAATATTTCAACCATCTTCGCGGCGTGGAGTGTTTACGAAAAATAAATAAACTGATAAATATGAAGTCACATCACCTTGTCACGCAAAAAATGGCGGAATGCCATCGGAGTGTCCCCTTCTTAACCCATAACCAGATGATAAAAATTTACGGTGGTCAAAACTCAAAAATGTTGCAGACGACAATTTAAATTGAAAGAAATTTTACATCTTCCTGGTTAGAACACATTTTGGTTATATTTTTCTCTCATAATGTTTCCCCAAACGAAAACTACAAAATGTAGGAACGTCAAACGCTAGGCCATGTGAAGAGGAAAGGATAGTCGTTTTTTTACGTTTAGAGACGAAATCCTCGTAAACCCAATTTAAACATGCTGTAGTAATGACGTTATGCATCGTCCCCCAAATGAATTTAACCTCTTTCCAAACTAAACCTGTGTTGCACGTCCATCGGACGGACATATTCAGAGAAGATTGAAAGAAAAGAATATGTGCAATGCTAATAATCTTTATTTTAAGTTTGTTGTTGTTGTTTTCGCGTTACGTTCAGGTAAAATAGTCCAAATGTGATTTACGCTTTATTCACCCACTAATCCAACACGTAAGTAAATCGACGCTTTTCAACAAAAACCTCGTATCTGCAGCTTAAAACAAGCTGCAGATACGAGGTGTTTGTTTAAAAGCATCGAAATACAAAGTTACCGCACATCATCCTGCCACAATATTGCATTAAACCATCGGTTACTACTATTTTCACGTTAACGTAAAAAACTACGTCCACGTGTAGTACGCACGTAAAAAACGTTTGTGGTCGCTACTCCAGACGTGGCTAATAAATAAAGTGACACTTTCGTATAAAACAATAATGCCCCTTCAGTATATTAAACCTTTCCCATAAAAGACCTGATTTTGACGTCCCTGTTAGAAAATGACAGGGAAAACATTGAGACAAAAGAAGAAAATTCTGATAATCAATATTTTCGCCTTTTACATCTTTATTTCGTGTGCCATATTTCACACAAGTTCTATCTTTATCAACACCAATTATTGTATGTCGTTTGCGGCTGCTTCCGAAATTGGAATAGTCAAAATGTTTGCAGTTTTAGCGGAAAGGTTTGGTAAAAATGACACTATGATATAAAACAATAATACTCCTTATTTAGTGAAATAAACCGTGACCATTAATTTACATCAATGTTTAGTCGACGGTGAAACTATTCATTTTATCCTGTTTTCTTTTTCTTTTTATGCATGTGACCGGCACGCGAAAAGGAGCTTTCTTGGAAGTGTAAAAAGTATCGATACTAGCATCAAAACTTTTCATTCTACCGTAATTTTCTTCAACTAGATTGGGGTCCTTTCCCCCATATTTTACTATTATGTTCATTTTACAAATTTTATGTTTTGTTGACGTTTGCTATGCTTGGTCCGTTTCTCAAAATTTGGTTTAATGGACTTCTCATACGAGCTTTTGTTGCATTTGTAACGTCCAGGTCACATATACAGTTGTCACTCGTTATGTCGACATCGGATGAGTCGAGCTTTTGCTTAACTAGAACTTAAAATCTGGTCCTTAACTCAGCAAATTAAAATAAAAACACATTTATTCAAGTATAAGTATAGGCATTGAAATATAACAAAAAAAGAAAAGAAGTTTATTTGGATCAATTTCTTTCCATTTCCTACTATTTTTCAATCATTAATATACGCGATTAAAAACAAAAATGGTTAGATTTCATTAACAAAATCGGATAAGTCAAAATGAGGATAGCTCTAGGTTAAATAACGTCCCCTGCGACTTCGACATAACGAAAACGATTTTTTTTGTAAGTTGTCATAGAACACGATAAAAGACCTCACAGAGCTATCGATTAGCTAGAGATGCTCAGACTTAGTGTTCGTCCTAGTTTTTGGACCAATGAAATTGCAGTATATTTGAAAATTTCGGCGCTATATTTCACATAAACACACTGCCGGTCAGTTTATGTCACGATTATACATAGCCACGCCCCCGTTTCCTGTGCAATTATGAAAAATGACGTAATTTTGGGGAAAATGGTGTAGTTTTTTGGGAAAATGATGTAATTCCAGTAAGATCCGCTCGATAGTAGCGTGGTTTGAAGAATGACAGTAGAAGCGTATGTTTTCATTGGTTGACGAACACTAAGTCAGATAGAGTCTGTATAGCAGATTCTACGCGACGTAAACGTTCAAAGGCTGCACCTTTTGAACGTTTAAATCGCGTAGAATCTACTATACTGACTCTATCTAATACGTAAGGTATAATTTTTCTGAATCCAAGTGCAATATGCTTCGTACGTGAACTAGCCATCAAATTGACCACCTCTCCACTTCTGACTTTTTATCCATTTATCAATGGCGCGTTTTGTTAATTTTGTTTCCAACATCGTCTCTTTTAAAAAACCGCTGTATGTCGGCTTAATTTAAATAAGAGTTGTACAGAAACCGTTTGGGGGCTTTAAAACTAGCCTTTATTCACGGTTTTACCAATTAAACTTTGAAAAATCTGAAACTTATCCACTGAATGTTATAGTCTACATGTGCCAAGTCATTTGTAAATGGGTATGAATGAAACGATATGAAAAGAATATGACAGTACTATTGGATGTATTGATACAGGGCACCTTTATTCAAAATATGACTTTCAAACTTTTTTATTTTATTTTCCATTTTTTATTAAGTTTTGACGCAGTACTAGAAATGTTAATATTCATCAGGGCAAAGTGAAATAAATACATTTTAGCGTGACATTTACACCACGTAAATAATGTCCTTTCACTTTAAAACTTAATTATCCGTGTGAAAAATGGTCCAACTTTATCCAATGTCCTGTTGGGGATGGTTCTACATATGTTGCAATTACTAAAGTGTGATATATCTAGGCATGTACTAACATATAGTTACGGTGGTTTAATTGCAAAATTGGATTTGGTCGCCATCTGAAATTTCGTTGCTCAAAAAATCAGCTGATAAAAAAGGTTATTGACGACCAACCAAAATTTTGGTTGGTCGTCGATAACTTTTTAGCAGCTGAGTTTGGAGACTTCATTCGAATTCAGTAAATCCTTTGCGATTTTCATATTCTACAATTTCCAAATCGGTCAAATAGCAAAACATGATTATTAAAGCTAATCTGCAATTGTTATGTCAGGTGATTCCCCGCAGAAGTTTCATGTTTACTATTATATCCTTATTGTCCATTTGAAAGCTTTGGAAATTTTGCACGTTCAATATGTCATATTTTTGTGAACGCATACACGAACTAATGACAGTTTTTGTTTACAATTCAAAGTCAAAATACTCAGGATAAACACTTGTACCCTTTCCCAAACGAAGAATTTTACTGATCCAGTGTGAAAGAAGTTGCAGACGACAAAATAATTGATTTCAAGTGTACAAAATGTATATAATTATGCTATATCTAATTAAATAAATTAAGAGCACAAGATAATTGTTGGTTATCAGCAATTTCGTCTTTTCTCACAACGTTTTAGCTAGATACGACAGAGCCAGGTGCTGTTTTGGAAATGGTTAAAGGTATCAAATTCATACGTGGGAAAACTTAGAACATAAAATTTTATAATTTCGACACGATAAATTACAGATAATAATATACATTTTCAAATTTCCTTGTTTCGAATAGTTCATACCCAAATTACTTTCGATCGATCCCAATTGACTAAACTAATTCCCAAATAATGAAATCTTTTGACGCAGTTTTTAGAAAAGAAGCTTAGAAAAACATAGAGGCAAAATAAGAAAATGCTGATTACAAGCATTTTCTTCTTATTCATCAACATTTTACTGAAATATATAAGCAAATATTAAAGCAACAACCTTAACAGGGACACTTGGATGTAGGCTGTTAACCGCTACACATGTCAGCCATCACAGCATGAACATTTCTGTTACCCCCCTCCCTATTTTGTAAAAATTCGCATCTGAAATCTCAACCCCTTCATGGTTCCGCGCATGAGCTTTTATGTCATATTCAACAACTCTCAATTTGGACGAGTTTCAAATTTTGACGTTTTCAAAAGTGCTAGTGAGGTTCAATTTTCTTGTCGCTATCGATAGGCTTGTGTTAATTACACTTTATTACCTTTCAGATCAAAGATCGTTTCCCCTATGACACAAGGTGTAGATTTTCAAAGGCGATAGTAACAACCCTTTTCCAAACAACAAAATTTTAGACTTGTCTGAAGTCAAAGCTACCACAGACGATATTGGTGTAAAATAGATGATTAATTTGTGTACATTATACCACGGAAAAAATAAGGGAAAAGACGAAAATGCTACTTACCAGAATGTTCGTCTTTTCCCTCGACATTTTCCAAAATGACTCTCTTTTCGAGGTCAAACAAAGCGATATTTGTAAAATGGCTATGTCGAAAGGTGTAGATTTATATTACAAAGGCGATAGTAACAGCATTTTACCTTAATTGAGTATCAATAATATTTTATCGGGGACACGTGTTTTTTATATCATTTTGGGAAATTATAAGCACAATAAGTAGAGAGGAAATAGAGATTGACAGAGAAAGGGGGGAAACGGGAGATCTATTTAGAGAGACAGAGGAGAGGGGAATGGAGGGAGGAAGAGAGAGATATATATAATTATATAGTATAGAAAGAGAGAGAGAGAGAGAGTGAGAGAGAGAGAGAGAGAGAGAGAGAGAGAGTGAGAGAGAGAGAAAGAGAGAGAGAGAGAGAGTGGAGAGAGAGAGAGAGAGAGTGAGAGAGAGAGAGAGAGAGTGAGAGAGAGAGAGAGGAGAGAGAGAGTGAGAGAGAGAGAGAGAGAGAGAGAGAGAGAGAGAGAGAGAGAGAGAGAGAGAGAGAGAGAGAGAGAGAGAGTGAGAGAGAGAGAGAGAGCGAGAGCGAGAGAGAGAGAGAGAGAGAGAGAGAGAGAGAGAGAGAGAGAGAGAGGAGATAGAGTGAGAGAAGAGGGAAAGAGAGAGGGATAGAGGATGACAGAAAGGATAGGAGATGAAGGGAGAGAGAGAGGAGAGGGAGATAGAGAGAGGGAGAAAGAGAGAGACCTTAGGAAAAATATTATACAACGAAACAGTATGTCTTGGTATAAATCAAAGTAACGTTGAGCGGAGCTTGTCAGAACAGGTCAGTATCAATAATGTCCGCCTTAATTAATAACGTCATGTACGCACGTGACAATTATTACGTATATACGTCACGCGCGCAAATGTTCACGTCCTAATAACGTCGCTTTGGCGTTAAGCGTCGTGGGCTCGTGGTTTTCTGTTGTCATGGAAATCTGTACACATTATTTTATTATATTTGTGGTACACACACACATTCTCTCACTATATTCATTCATCTTTATTCCATATTCCATATTCCATATTGAGTGTAAAGTTACAACATTCACTAAAACATGCATGATAAACCAAGCATTTCTTCAACAAAAAAGCTTTTTTCCTCTTTCTTTTCAAAAACATTCCAAATTTCAGGAATGTTTCCCGTAATGTGTTTTGCATCTTCGTGTACATGTTTTACCAAAAAAGTTATTTCTTTATCGGAAATAATTCGGAAAAAGGGATGGATAAATGACTGTGATTTTCCATTTCTTTACCTGTAAATACGAGCGACCTAAAAAGTTCTCATACACAAACAACAGGCAAATATTTAACCCTTTCCCAAGCGTTAAAATTCTCTACTATTTCAATTTTCAGAAACTGCAGATGGCAAAATGAAAGTTTATATTAAAAGATATGTGTGTATCATAACACAGATAATGTTGGGTCTAAACAAGAAATTGGGCGTTATCAACATTTTCTTCTTTTGTCTCAATGTTTTTCCAAGCCTGTTCTATTAGGAATGTCAAAAGAAGTCTTGATTTGTAAAGTGTTAAACCCCTGTTGCGAGGAAATGTACACAGAAACATAAATTCATTTACAGAATTATTTTGATCAAAAGAGAAATTTTGACCGACCAGGCGGGGCTATCAACTATATGTAAATAGTTCTGACTTTATTACCCGTTAATGGCTCTTACCATTTCACACACAAGACCTGGGCCGCGTTCTTTAGAGCGAGATTTCTTGAGATATCTTGAGATTTCTTAAGATGTTTTAGGATAAAGCGCTCTTTTGAGCAAAATTTTTAAGACGATCACTGGGAGCCGCCATTGCTCTATACTTCTTTCGGAACCCCTTGGTAAATTATGTAGAATCTATATGGGAGAGAATTGACCGAGTTGTTCCGAATGCTCAATGATTCATAAACCGCGGAGTTCCGAATGCTCCATACTTCATACAAATGACGTCATGATGACGTCTTTTGTATGAAATATGGAACATTCGGAACACCTCGCTTAAAATCTCGGTCCTAAAAACGCTGTATCAAAAACATCTTAGGAAATCTTAAAAAATCTCGCTCTAAAGAACGCGCCTCTGGTTTTGACGTCTCTAATAGACAAGATTTTCCACATACATTGAGACAAAAGAAGAAATTCTGTCCGACCAGGCGGGGTCTATCAACTATATGTAAACAATCCTTAATTCATAACCCATAAATGGCATTAACCCTTTAACTAACACAACCTAGTTTTGACGTCTCCAATAGCAAAAATTACGGGAAAACATTGAGAGAAAAGAAAAAAATCTGACTAACCAGGCGGGGCTATCAACTATATGTAAACAATTCTGACTTCATTACTCGTGAACGACTTAATTCTAACCCTTTCATAACTTTCTCAAGCAAGACCTAGCGTTTTGACGTCTCTATTATAAAATATTTAGGAAAACGTTGAGAGAAATGATGAAATTCTGGCCGACCAGGTCGGGTTATCAACAATATGTAAACTATTCTTACTTTATTACCCGTAAACGACTTAACTTCAACCCTTTCTCAAACAAGACAATACAGTCGACACTCGTTATGTCGACATCGGATAAGTCGAATTTTCGCTTAGGTCGAAGTTCAAATCTGGTCCCGTCCTCATCAATGGACATATTTTTTTCCAAATGATATAATTTCGAACTGAATATAGCTATTGAAATATAGTAGGAAAAGAATAGAAATTGCTGGAAACGAGCGATTTCTTTCCTTTTCCTACTATATTTCAATAATAATTGTACTTGATTAGTTTCAAAAACGGTCAAATATCAACTTTATCGAAGCCGAACAAAATCGGATGAGTCGAACTCCGGATATGTCGAGGTATTTTGACGGTCCTTCTGACTTCGACACAACGAGTGTCGACTGTATATGGTATTCACCAACCAGTCTAAATCCCAAATACATTTTAAATCACACAACAATCAATCTAATTGGCCGAGACAGGTGTCTCGACCAATCAGATGGTTTGTAATGTAATTTTGCCTTAGAAAGTCGATTTAGCAATGAATGTTGATGTCCTAGGACCCCATTTTACCCAAGGAATTTACGAACACATTTGCATATTTGAACGTTAGCATTGTGATTGGCCCTAAGTGGTCCGAGGCATATTTATCGTTCAATCAAAACTGTTGTTACATCATTCAGGCACTGGTTTGACGTCTCCAATAAAAGGGATGTTCGGAAAACATTGAGACAAAAGAAGAAAATGCTGGCAATCAGCATTTCTTCCATTTGTCTCATTATTCTCTGTGCTATATCTTGCACAAATTTTCATCTTGATCAGTACCCATCAAGAGCGGATCTAGGGGTGGGGTCAGGGGGGTCATGATCCCCCACCCCCTGGAATTGGCCGAAACTTGAATTTTAACTATATAACTTTACATATTTAACACATTTTAAGCCATCATTTGGGCTTTGACCCCTCCCCCCTGGAAAAAAAATCCTGGATCCGCCATTGCCAATTTTGACTTAGAACTTTCCATGTTTAGCAACATATGAATTCGGAAATCAAACATTTTGCCGTTTTGGAAAGGTTTAGCCCTTTCACAGACGATGAAATCTTTTACTGACCCAGCTTCAGATTCAATGAGAAACAAAGTGTGTACATTGTAACATGGGAAAGAAATGGGTGGGAATGTTCGATACTTTAGACACTCCGTTTTGATTTTTTTTCACGTGGATTTATCACGGTGTATAATCACGTGACTTAGAATTTCCGATAATCTTCAATATATCTTTTTTTAATACTTGACCAATTTGAATTCGGTTTAAAGCAGAGAAGGTGGGAAAATACAAGTAATAAGCTGGACGTGTTGGATTTTTGAAAAATCAACTGATAAAATTTTGGTTTATCTTCAATAACTTTTTTATCAGTTGACTTTTCAAAAAATCCAACACGTCCATCTAATATCTGACGTCTGTCTACATTCTCTGCTTCAATTTGAATTCAAATCGGTCCAGTATTTACAAAATTATTAAAGATTTTCTGAAAATATTGTATCACGTGATTATCCACCGTGTTTATGACATTGAGATATGAAATATGTCCATCATTAGATTCCCAACACTTCGCGTAACTTCGGAAGTCTTCCATAGCAACGAAAACGTGCGGTGATTTATGAAGTAAAATAATAAATCAGTTTCGATCTTTAAAATTTATCTTAACCTTTTAAACAATGTATTGTCATTCCTAATAGAAGATGTTTTGGAGCATATCGAAGCAAATAAAGAAGCTGCCGATATTCAGCCTTTTCTACTTTTCCCTCAATATTTTCTGCGCCAGCCACTATCTCCAAAAATAAGCACTCAACAGATTGTTTACACATACAAATTTATGTGACCCTATGTGACCCTATAAATCCAAAGAATTAAAAGAAAATCTATCATTGGAGCGCTTGTTGCAACCCATCATTTGCATCATTTGCATGTAGAAAAAATAAATGTATTTACAGACAGCATCTGGAAGAGGGTCCCTTATGACATTTGCATGGGCGGATCTAGAGGGGGTCGGGGATTCGACCCCCCACCCCCCTGGCATAGGTCGAAAATTAAATTTTGACTATATAAATTTAGTGTAACGTTACATATTTACTATATTTTAAGGGCCATAATTTGGGCTTGGAGCCTCCCCCCTGGAAAAAATCTTTGGCTTGGACCCCCCTGGAAAAAAATTCTGGATCCGCCCTTGCATTTGAGAACAACATGCATACGCATAGTCCGATCTGGATCCATGTTGTTCTCCAATAGCTTCTCCACAACCTAGAATATCATTCTGAAAGAGAGAAGTATGGTTTACACAAATGCCATAAGGAACATTTTTCCTGGTACTGGCTCACTTTTAAAATCAACAATTAAAATGAAAAGAAATCTCTCCCACCTTACACTCCAAAACTTTCTTCTAAAACAAAGAATCTTAGTTAACCTTTCAACAAAAAAAAACTTCGGAAAACATTTAGACAAAAGAATAAAATGCTGATTTTATGTGATATATTGTACACATACCATTTCTTTATCAACCTCCGTTTTGACTTCTACAACAGCTTCCAATGGGAATTCCGAATTTTTGTCGAGTGGGAAATGGTTAAACATTAAAAAAAGAAATGCCACCCACCTCTAAATCAAACTCCAAAATTTCCCTCTATAACAAAGAATCTCAGTTTTGGAAAATATCGATACAAATAAAGAAAATAATGATAACCAGCAGCATGATGGCAGCAGCTTCCAAATTATAACTCCAAAATTTGTTGTATGGAAAAAAGTTTAAAATCAAATAAAAATACCACCCACCTAAAAATTAAACTCTAAAATCTTCCTCTAAAACAAAGAATCTCAGATTAGGAAAACATCCACAGGCATGAAGAAAATGATGATAACCAGCATCATAACTGCAGCAGCTTCCTAATTATAACTCCGAAGTTTTGATAAAAAGTAAAAAAAAAAAGAAAAGAAAATTGCCACCCACCTTTAAACCAAAAGCCAAAATCTTCCTCTAAAACAAAGAATCACAGTTTAAATCCGCCTCTCTAATTTCGCTGTACATTTTATAGCTGCCAATCTATTTTATAGTTCTTTGTCCTTCATATATTCGCCGTTATCTAAAATCCTTATCGTGCGTTGCTGAGTATAAACTGTGGAAAATGCAGTCAACACGTTTTATTTGCAGATATTGTTTGGTGCGATCAAAAGCAAAACTATGCTTTTCTTCAAAACCTCGTAAATGCAGCTTTAAACAAGCTACAGTAAAGAGATTTTGAAGAAAAGAAACGAGGTCACGCCATTCAAAATACTTCCTTTTCAAAAAAAAGTCACTTGCCTTCACTTCCCTTGCCATAATTTTTTAAAACTATATCCACCAAAAGAACATGCCGAAATGCAACAGTTTCTCCTAAAGCAATTCGTATTTGTTCGTCGATGGCAAAGACATCATAGAAAATATCGAAAGAAAGAAGTGACATTCTGATTACCATCATTTCCTCCCTTTCTCTCAATGCTTTTAGTACAGCTTGCAAGCAAACATTAATAGCGAATCCTTTCAAAAACAGTGTCACCTTTTTATCCAACTTAGTGTTAGAGATTTTGAAAAAGAAAGTGATGAAAAGGAAAAACTTGCTGATAACCAGCATTTTCTCCCTTTATCTCAATATTTACAACCATATCAAAGAAAAGTCTCATTTTGGAGAGTCAGTGCAATGTTATCACCTGCAACACCGTTGAATTTCACCACTCCACTTTTGTTTTGAATGAGTTGAATAACACAACATAGACATTTCACTAAAATCTTTAAAATTGAAATTTTCAAACAAAAAACACTTGAGTTTCTGTACACTATTATCACCCTATTTCATTAGTGTACTACGCTGATCAATCTGGTTTCGGAAATGCCCGAAGGCTTAGTTTTGTTTTATAAAATCACGTAATATCTCCTAACTTTCACACATTTCATTAACAATTGATATAAACATATGGTATGAAAATTGGACCGTAATAAAAATGCGACTGTGACTGACCAATATCCATATTATTCTCTTATAAGTTTTCCATTAGAAAATACAAGAGCTGTCCGAAGACAGCGCGCTCGACTTTCTAAGTTGCTTAGTATAAATGGGACATAACTCCAAATATAGTGGAGCCAGGGTCATGGGCCCTGGTAGTAAGGCAGAGGGTGTGATGATGAATAAGTATTCCAAGTTTGGTTGAATCCCTTTGATAGTATGGAAGTCATTGATGTTTGAAAAAACTTTAACCTTTGTTGCAACGCCGACGCCAACGCCAACGCCGACGCCCGGGTGACCGTATAAGCTCTCATTTTCTTCGAAAAGTCGAGCTAAAAACGTACCAATTTGGAGCAATCTTTTCTTTTTCACAATACATTTTGAGAAAGCTTTAGTATACCGAACGAAAAAAAAAAAGAAATTTGTTGACAAAAGTGAAAACATGCACTCGATTGGATTTACCTTTTTAACAGATAGGGTAATATCGTAGCGGCTGAAACACCCAACCATAGATTCCTGCAGTTTTGATATTTATATCTCACCAGCACTACTACAACACCCTTTCCGAGCCTCCAGCTGCTCACCCACATTGTAGTTAACCATTTCCCAAACAAGACCTGCTTTTGACGTCCCTATTAGAAAAGGCTTTGGAAAACATTGAGACAAAAGAAGAAACTGCTGATAACCAGCAGTTTCTCCTTTTGTCTCAATATTTTCCACGCTGTATTGTATACTAATTCTATCTTTATCAACATCCATTTTGTCGTCTGTTGCGGCTTTCTAATGGGAATACCCTAAAATTTTGTCGTTTGGAAAGGGGTTAACAATTATCAAACCATTGGTGAGAGACAGATAACAGAAAGAATATTTGCCGCTGCCGGGGATCAAACCCGCAGCCTAATGAGCGAGATACTGGTGAGCTACTAACTGTGCTAAGGCCGCAGGCTAAAACATTCAATAACATAATTTAAGTTGATTTAAAGCCTGCATCTCCTTTGAATTCGAGCCGATCTATAAGGTTTATTGTTTGTGTTAATGTAACATCTGTGCATTCATTACAGTCGACAATAAATAAAATATAATTGCATAATAGACCGGAATCTGACAAATATCCGTATACAGTATATCGTCGGTCACATTCGAAACTGTCGTAACTACAGCTTAAATAAGCTGTAGTTACGACAGTTTCGAACGGTGACTAGCGATATAGCACAAGTCGCTGGTATGCCTAACTAATGAGCCAGGTAACCTTTATAATGTATTAGGAAGTGTTTCTGGAGAAAAGTAATTGTTCTCCAAACTGAATTTAAGGTAGTCCACCCCTAATGAGATTTACACGACGTCGGAATTGTTCACGGAACGTATTAAATGTTCGTTAGGTATCCAAACCTTATCGGGCGACGTCGTAAAAATTCGTTACGTATCTGAACCTATTCGAGCGACGTCATTCATACATTAAACATACAAAACACTATCGATCTTTGTCTACAAGTATATCTTTTTAATTCTTTGACGCCTTTGGAGATTAACCAGGAGGCGTCAAAGATTTACCATGGAAGCTTGAATTTTTTTCTAAAGTGGCATTTACAACGTAACGGACAACATGTAGCAAACACCAGAAAGAAATAAGAAAATAACAAACTACTTACTTTTCAAGAAAACTTATATAAATACTATCGAAATATCCTATTTAAAACGTAATTCCAAGTCATGTACAAATCACCAAGTCGATAATGCTTATCAACTGTTCTACAGAATCGTATAACTTTAACCCTTTTACAAACGTCAAAAATTTGGACTGTCCAAATTAGAATTTTGAAGCTACTGATAACGATAAAATAGGTATTGTAGCATAGGAAATATTGAGGAAGAAAGGATATGCTGGTACAATGTATTCAGTCAGCATTTCGTCTTTTCTCTCAATGTTTCTCAATCTTAATCTCTTAGGTACGAGGGCTGTTCAAATAATTCGTAGACTCTAGGCATAACGTCTATATAACTAAACAAAATTCTAAAATTCAACCTATACTAGATAAAACAGTTATCTGAGAAGAGACTGTGAAAATTTCAACACTCTATCTTAAACGGTTTGTGTTAAATTGACTTTTTAAAACACCCCCTGACGCCAAAGCGGGGCAGGTGTCCAATGACGTCGACGTCAGGTCTAATATTTTACGATGCAAGCAATGTTTCTAGCTCTCAACCATTGCAAAACATTCATAATTCTTAAATATATGTACTCTTATCATATATTATGCATTTTGTTTTGAATTCTCGTAGATTAAAACAATCATTTTCGTTATTATTTAATTATGTATATAATGATTATAATCGCACTAGTGTTATAAACGTAAATGGCTTTTATATGTATCTAGCTTTTCTTTGTATCTGCTATATGACTGAGCCTACTATGGCCCGTTTTTGTTCGTACCAAAACCCAAAATGTAACTATACAATTGAAAGGTTAATAAAGGCGCATGTAACTTATTTGAGAAGGGAGATTACTTTCATTTTTGATGTGGTATTTGTATTTTCTAGACAAAATTCAGTGAAGCTTACATTTTGGTATCCCCAAAGCGACGTCACGACGTTCACATTTGTTTACCAAGCTGCTCAATTGTAATGTTGTTTAATTTAATAATCAAATTTAAATTCATACAATGACTTGTCATTCTGTTGGTCAATTGTCGAGCATCAAATTTCTACAGTTTTCTGATGTTTTAAATATTGAAAAGCCATTCCACAGAGCAAATTATAAAAGCGAAGATATAAATTTTACCCCCTGCCCCGGTTAAGCAAAAGTGTGTTTCTATAGCAACCCCGTATCGGAATTATAGTTGCGCAAAACTTGCGAAATTCAATTATTCAGACTGGGGAAGGGTTTTTCCCCCACATTGTGAAGTTTTATTGATGAATGTTGTAAAACATGGAAGTTATAACAAAAGTCTACGAATTTTTTGAACAGCCCTCGTATGTCATAACCAAGTTTTGTTTATGGAAAAAGGTTAATAGTTAAATACCTCATTCAATCTGTACACGTAATTCCGAAATCATGTAAAAATCGCCCCGCCGATAGTGCTTATCAGCTATTCCACAGTATATCCAGATGTATAATTTTAAATACTGCTTGGTGCCTATCTATCAAGTCAAGCCAAGCGTGCGTAGTGAAAACTCGTGTTTACATTCATGAAAACATGCTCATTGATAACTAGCATAGAACCAGAGATAATGAGCTATGACTAACAAGAACGAAAACTATTTTTCTCTCTCTTTCTATGTTTCCTTTTTCTCTACTTTTATCTCTCTTATTTTCAGTCGAGACCAATTATACTACATCACACTGTCTGATCTAGAGCGAAGAATTCATTTTAATTTGGAAAGGATTGGATCTAATATTAATGTAGTCACAAATGTTAGAAAAGAAAAAAGGAAAATAACAGAAAATACGCAAGACTTTCAAGTTTTCTTTAAACTTCGATTCTTTGCAGATATACATTAACAAATCGCTGCTTTTAAACAAAAAACCCGTAACTGCAGCTTAAAACAAGCTGCAGTTGCGAGGTCTTTGTTGAAAAGCGACGATATACTTTATCGCAATGGAAAAAAAGATTTAAGGATTACGACCCATCATTAGCTCTAAATAATTCGTGTAATGTCGGCTGTTTCCGCAACAACGGAAATAACCGACCATGTTCGGATTTACGGAGATTTTTTAAAACATTTTTTGTAAAACCGCTTCTACATTAGATTTGAATTTGTACGAACAGTTACTGCAACGAATCCCAGCAGATGCATTTATAAAAACGTCAAATGAAACAACAAAAGACGAAAAAAATCAAAATATTTTGGAAGTTAGAATGACCTCCCTTTGCAACAACAACAACTGCATCGCATCCAGTGATCTCCCCTGAATCAAAATTACGTACCTCTGACGTAATATGTCACTGTATGGAGGTTGATTCGCACCATAAATGTTTCGTTCCATAACTGGTCACTTTGTTTACCGTCATTTGGGCTTTTTCTTAAGGACAAGGTAAGCTTGACCTTTGCCATTTCTTTCTGTCTAACCCTTTCCCAAACAGCTAGACACAAGATAAGACCAACTGATGCTTTCTCTACGCTAGGTTTGCATGAAGAAACCAATGAGAGAAAAGAAGCAAATACTGATACAACTAGTTGTATTCATTTTCGCTGTAAAATTTCTATTTGATTTTATATTTTTGTGTTTCTGTCTCGTCTTTTGCATCTCTTTAGCTACAAATAAGGCAGCAAACATGATTCAAACAAGACACCAGAAAACTGATATTCAAAAGTTGCCTGTTCACCTAACCCTTTCCCGAACAAGACCTAGTTTTGAAAGAGGCATATCTTTCTACAACAGTCCTGGCTTTATTTTTCAAAATGTTTCTTGTGATGATAATACCGTCCTCAACTCACACTCAGACACACAAATTTCTGGGGCATTTCAACAATTTTCGACATAGACATGTTTGACTAACGATTTACATGCAGATATTATGTACTTGTAACATTTATGTTTCTACTATTCATTGTTAAAGTATTGAAACTTTGCACACATGCTTGTGGTCAGACATGTATATATTCCTTATTAAGGATAAAGACTGGTTAAAGATTCATAACCCTTTCAAATTTCTATTTGGGTAGACTTTATTCTTTTCATCCTATAAAATTTCACAATCCAACAATTTTTCGTTGAGCTATCCTGTCCACTGACAACTCTTAATTTATAAACATTTTTGTTTACATAAATATATATGTTTTTTAAAGCAACATTTACTATTATATAAATGTTCCAATACAAACAATAAAAAACCTGTAAAATTCATATGAAACAATTTATTTAAGTATAATGAACATAGAGTGCTATTTTCCTGAAAAAATTGGGCGGTGGTAAAAAAGGGGGTGTATAAGTCAAAGTGATTTTTTTAAATTTGTGTACGGCGAAACTGTTTAATTTTTACTTTATTTGAAAGAATATACATATAGGAAAAATGTTATCTTCTTTTTGTGCCATGCATTTTGATATATCATTGGAATTTATGTTATTTAAAATTGACTATTGTTTCAGATTCGCCCGAAAAGCCTGTCGAAAGTATGGTAGCCATGTATTACAAAAGCAAAAAAAAATATTTTGTTGCTGGTTTTTATTTATTTACTTGTTAGTCCAATGTTGGGGATAATATAAGCTATTGATTAGATGCAAACACTTGTGTTTATTGCTTTTCATCATGCAGTTTTTGCGTTTAAAAGCTCACTTGGGGTGTTTGGCATTTCATGATTTTGTATGACCCTGATACAAGATATAAAATTATCAAAATTTCACTAACGAAACGATCAAAGTTGATAAAAATTGGCAATTAGATGCGGGATACCATGCTGATTTTAAATATATATAGATACTTATGTATCATTATAATTCTATTGATGGGTCGTATACCTTAAGTAAAACGGGCGTTTACTTCTTCAATTCTGTGATATACATCTAATCTGAACTGCATATCAGAAAACGTTAGTTTTTTATCTAGACATTTCGTTTAATCATTCTAAGAAGTTACGATGCAAAAAACTTATCTGGTTACGTTTTCTGTGTGAATTTATGGCGAGTGGGGGTTCATTTAGAATTTCAGTCAACGAAAACGAGCCCCCTATTTGTGTAAGTTCGAACCACCTTTCACATGAGTTCTGGATCCGCACTACGTAGTATCCCGTCTTTAACTTTTTTTCCAAATTACAGCCTTTACCTTTTCCCAACCGATAAAATTTTAGACTCGTCCAAATTCAAAGATGATGCAGGACTTGTGACTGGTTCCATTTTACATTTATTGTTCTAATTGGGTAACAAAAACATTCTGGGGAATGAAGAAATTGCTTGTCACAAGGAATTTCCTCATTTCCCACAACGTATTTTTCAAAATCCATTATCTTGTACGAGTGTCTAAGAGTGTCAAAATGTGGGAATGAGGTTAAAATCGAAGACTATATGATCTTTTTCCGAATCCCATTTCACGTAATCGTCGTTTTCCAACAAAAACATCGTAATTGTAGCTTAAAACGGGCTGCAGTTACGAGGTTTTGTTAAAAAGCAGCAATAATTTGAATGCATGCAAAATACCCCCTCTTTCATATAGTATTGGAAGATAGGTTGAAAACAAATTGGATTGGCATCTCATTGGCAGATGGTCAATTTCAAACACTCACCTCTTTATGAAAATTGGCAGCTTGCGGATAGACGAGATACATTAGCAAATATCGTCGCTTTTCAACAAAAACCTCGTAACTGCAGCTTAAAGGGACATTTCATCCTCATTTTGATTTTTTAAAGTATGTCTTGATGCCAAGGTAAATTATTCTAATGGGTATAAATGGTATCAGTTTTTTGAAGTTGTTGATGATAGGCGATAAACACGCCTTCAAAGTTGAGACAGAAACGACAAATTCTATATACATCTGAACTGTTGTGGACAACACTTTCTTTACTTTTAACACAAAAATATATATTTCTCGTAAACGGCGCAATATGTTGGCTTGAAATTTTCAGAACATTCGCAAGAAAATATGCTCTTTATGATAAAAATGAAAGTAAAATTTATGAGAAAAAATTCTGAAGTGTCACTTTAAAACAAACTGTTATTACGAGTTTTTGGTTGAAAGGCGACGATACGCGGATTTGAGAAAAGGTGGAAACTCATAATTATAAAGTAAAATCAACAGTTTGTCTATGAAAACTTCCTAAACTTTTTTATCGAGAAGAACAATGTACATTTGAAAGTCGATGTTTCGAAGTCGTAGGATACTGCATTTCGCCTTGACAAAGCACATGAAATACTGTGGCAAAAGAAGAAAATGCTGGTTTTCAGCATTTGCATCTTTTGCTTCAATATTTTCCCAATGCTTTTCTATCAGGGACGTCAAATCAGATCTTATTTTGAAAAAAAAAATATTTAAATAAAACGTACACGCGTAACTTCAAGTGCCTTCGGGGCCATTCGCAAATATCTACTTAATTGCATTTCGCCTAACAATGTTAAATTTATTCAATTGCAATATCGATTTGGGATCAAAGGCTAAATTAGAATAGAGAACAAATATTTACGAGAAGTTTTCGACAATCAATCTGTCAATTTTTCTGACTTATTCGAAATTGATGGCCTAATCTCGAAACCTTACACCACAATTTGATCATCCATAGAAATCAAATTGACAACAATTAACCCTTTCCTTAATGATGAACTTTTTGACGTCCCTGGTGGAAAATACATTGAAAATATTGAGACAAAAGGAGAAAATGCTGACAAATCAGCATTTTCTCCTTTTACCTCAATATTTTCTATGCTTTGTTGTACTTAAAATCTATCTTTATCAGCAACCATTTGTCGTCTGCAACAGCAGTATATGGGGGCAACATTCAAATTGTGTTGTTGTGGAAAAGGGTTAAATGACGTCACTTCTTATATAAAATAACCAAGATTTGATACAACGACAAAGATGCAATGGAAGTCGATTTTTTGAGCTACAGACAAGAGTGTTAAAGCTTTTTAAAACCAAATTATCATTTATTGTCGAGACGGGTCAAATAAGTACCCACAACATACGGTTTGAATTACAAATAACAAATTTAGAATGTCTTGACCCCCATTTATCTGTATCTCTGGATTTCTATCATTTACACAATTTTGACACAAAACATTTACTGTCTCTCCAGACCTTTGCCGATTTTATAGCCGGCTATTACTATCCTCAGAAACCAGGGTATCGCACATGCTACACTGCTTTGACACCGGGGACAATAACCTAGTAAAACTTCCATATCGATGCTTTTCAACGTAAACCTCGTATCTGCAGCTTGTTTTAAGCTGCAGATACGAGGTTTTCGTAGAAAAGCGACGATATACATGTGCAAAAGAATGTTGATACGAAACGTCATAGCAAACAGTCAATGCTTAGCGCTCTCTTGTTAGGAAAGGGTTAATGTATTTCAAATCTTACGTATGATCATTAAACAGCTATATTTGCAAGACTGAGAGTCCAATTTGAATTAAATTGTCCCCGAAGTACAAACTAGGGGACTTTAATTTGCATTTGAATAGTTATATTTACAAGCTGAAGGTAGTCAATCCCTAATGATAATCACTCGACGTCGGAAATATTCGAGCGACGCGGTAAACATTCGGCGGTGGAACTTTCCACCACCAAATGTTTACGACGTCGCCCGAATAGGTTCGGATACGCAACGACGCCGATCGAAGAATCCGACGTCGGGTGAATCGCATTATGGGGGGACTACATTAAACGTCCAATTTAAATTAAGTTGTCACCGAAGTACAAATTAGAGGACTTTAATTTGCATTTGAATAGCTGTTATTATGTTCGCATCCCCCCAACCATGAATTGATACCTAATACAGTGCAATAGAAATGGGGTAACCATATTCAGAAACAAATTGTCATTGAAATTAACGTTTTAATATCTTGTTGTTGGTACTTATTCTAATCTTCTCGTCAAATCGACCAAAAAGAGGATCAAGAACATAGGATTTTTCCCCTTCCAAACAAGACTTAATTTTGACGTCTACAAAGGAAAGATTCATGAACAAAACTCTGTGAAAGAAAGAATATCATAGGTGTAATTCTAAAAGCTAGTAACAGCTTGGTAGTCAGCAATTCTCCTTTCTCCTAATATATTCTGTGTTACAGTTTACGTAGATCCTTTCTTTATCAACATCCAGTTTCCATTAACAACTAGGCGTACTATTAAAGTGACATTTCAGAATTATTTTTACAAAAATTGTACTTTTAATCTATCTGAAAGAGCATCTTTTCTCATGAAAATTCTGAAAATTTCAAGCCATAATATTGAACCGTTTACGAGAAATATATATTTTTGTGCTAAAATTAAACAAATTGTTGTGGACAACAGTTCAGGTTTATATAGAATTTGTCATTTTTGTCTCAACTTTAAGGGCGTATTTTTCGCTAATAAATAACAACTTCTAAAAACTGATAGCATTTCTACGCATTAGACTAAACAATCTTTGCATCAAGACATACTTTTAAAAACGAAATAAATGTGAAATGTCGCTTTAAAGAGTCTAAACCGTTTTGTTGTTGTTTGGGAAGGGGCTAAATTTAAGGTTAGTGATCTTCGAATACTAATGTACAACACTTTGAAGTCCCGGTATATGTACGTTCTCATGCTCAAATTTGAGCACCGTGCTCAAAACGCACGATATCCACGTGAACTTCAATCGAATACCCTTCAACGTTGGAGAGTATCCCTTTGACGTTCAGCATGTTCTCATGAGAATATACTTAAGTTTTTTCGAGAAACAGGGGCCAGAGCTCCAGACAGGGGGGGGTACAAAAAACTTTTCAAAATGCAAAATAACTTTAAATGTTCATCAAACCTTATGTTTTGGTTACTCATTAGAGTCGCCTTGTTAAAACGATCCCAATGAGTACCCACAGCATAGGATTTGAAATTGGATATCCCCATTTATCTGTTGACTGCGGTTTGACGATATTTAAAGCAAGCCATATTACTAGTTGATATACAAGTAACTAACGAGTCAGCGTTTTTTTTTTTTTTTTTTTTTTTTTTTTTTTTTTTTTTTTTTTCGTAGCTTTAGGAATCGGTCCGAAACCAGGCAAATTGGGAAAATGCGTTGTTTTGTTAAGAATCGGGGAACCAATTTCATCACAGACTCCAACAAAAATTGAGTCCTGTGTATAGTTAACTATATGAAATCAACTGAAGGGACTGTCAGATTCTCTGGATACTTTTTTCTCAAAATATGAAAGGGAATAATTTAATTTTCATTCAAAAAGAAGGAATACCTTTTGCATTGGTAATTTTCTTTCCAGATTTTGGGAAAATTACCCTATTTGGCATTGGGAACGGGTCCTTTTTACGGACCCGTCCAAAGAAGGAGAAAAACCCCTGCGAGTTTCAACTGTGTAAAAAATTTGAATCCGTAATATAAGGGAAGTAAGTATATCTGCAAATGATGATCAATGATACAGGGTTATTTCCCTTTATCAAAATTGTTCGGTAAATTATTTCCGAATATTTATTCCTGCCAATGATCGACTTGGTTTTAATTCAGCGTTCAAAGAATTTCAATATCCAAAATTTTAGAGCGGTCCAAATTTAAAAATTATGCAGACGACAATTGCAACGGACTACAATTTTAAGCCTTTTGGTAATTCCTTGTAGAAAACATCGGGGGAAATGAAAAAACTGCTTGTCACAAACAATTTCTTCATTTCCCACAATGTTTTCCAAAGTCTTTATCTTGAAAGGCGTCAAAAGAAGTACATGTATGTCTGGGAAATGGTTCACCCATCCACAAAAAAGACCTGATTTGACGTCCCTTTTAGAAAAGCATCGTGAAACATTGAGACAAAAGAAGAAAAAGCTAATAACCATCATTTACTCCTTTTGCATCTATGTTTTCCGTGCTTTGACATTTGTCGTTCGGGAAATGATTAATAAAGTACACATACATACCTTAGTCTTGCTGGCGTCTTGAACAACCATAAGTCCCTCGTTATTGAAGCCGTTCAGATCTTTGTTGTATATATCGTCGGTACTCTTTCTGGCTCTATGTGCGGACAGCTTCGCACGAATCACGTTAAATAAGTAACCCCGATCATTCTGCCAGACGTGGACCAAGGCTTTGTCATGGCGAGGTAGTTCATCTGAGAAACAGTACAAAAACAATCTGATTAAAATCCGGTGTTAACTTACTCTTACATCTGACAGACATCTGACCAGTTAGGCGTCACCTTCCATGACCCCCGGGAAAACCAAAATCGATTATTTTCGCTTTAGCCATTTATGTATTTTTCCATGACAATTATATGCAAACACGTAGTTCTGCACTGAAGTGTGATGTACTAGTCCCTGTCAGATGTTAATGCCATTTAACACTGGATTTTGATCCGATCGGGTACAATGGCAATGAATTTTGTGCTAAAAATAGACTTGGTTCACCGTTATGTTTTGATAAACCGTCGGTGTTGTTACAAAATCTCGTAACTACGGCTTGAATCAAGCCGTAGTTACGGGATGTTACAACAACACCCACGAAATACTATTTGTTTGTCCGAAATAACGTCACGGTTATCTCGACAGGGGCATGAAATTAGTATTTCTTCTCTTCTTGTACCTTTCAAATCTAGCACCATGTCCGGTCGTCATTACAGAGGCTCATTTCAGAATGGGCTAAATAATTCAAATACAACGCCACAAAATACTTATTCGAATAAAATTCCATAAACGGCGGCAAAATAGATCTACATAAATGTTAGACGAAAATGGAAAATTGGGGAAGAGGAGAGAAAATGTTATCAGTGTTTTGCTTTTGTTTGTTTCATTTATTTATTTGTTTGTTGTTTTGTTTTTCGAAGCGACTCGTTTCGTATTTTCAAAAAGGAAATCTGATATAAAGAACGGCATGATATTTATCATAAATGTGTTGACTATTTTAAACTGTCTTTTCCTATTTGAGTATTTTATTTTGGTTTTCTCATTCGACAACTGATTTCTATGATTACATGTACTTTGTTTATACTTTTTACAAAACGAAAGTAAAATAGACTCACCTTGCGATCCATAGGAAGAGCCCATACTCTCACTTTGGGAGCTGAAACTTCCGTTACGTCCATGTTCGTCAGTTGTGGACGAATCACTTCCGGTATATGTTGGTTCCCTGGAAACGGAAGGTGGACACGAGGAATGCCTCGGAGGTTTTGGTGGTGCTTGTTTCTTTTTCTTTGACCTTGACCTAGAACTATCACCGGAACTACTTTCTTCATTATTGCGAGTTTTCGAAGTCGGTGAATTTACGACTGAACCGGAAGGACTAGATACCGTGGAGCCAGTACTTCCAGTCTCGTTATCGACAAAGGGACGTAACTCCTCTGCGTTTACGAGAACACTGTTTGACTCCATTTGTAAAACTGTCAACCATTGCTGTAGTTCTTTATAATCACTGGAACAAAGGTAAATGCTTTTCTTGTCTTCCTGAGATAGTTTAAACACATATAAATGCTTGTCACGTTTATCTTTTCTAGTGACGTAAATCACGGCACAGTTTACAAGAATCACTGATAAACTAGCTGTCTCACTCGGAGACTGCGTTTTGAACCCGTAGAATGATCCCCTGCACACCACACACCAGATTTTGTGCCACTTTAGATGGTGTTTGTGATATAAGAATCCTTCAATTGTTACGTCACTTATATCTCCTAACGTTGGTTTGAATTTTGAATTGCGTTTAGGAAATACCTTGTCTTTAATATCAGAAGCGCGTCGGACAAGTCCATTATTGCCTTTTATAGAATCACTAGAATTTAACTCTAACGATCTTGATAAGTGTTTCGTTTTCTTTAGTTTTGATGACGATGCACTGATGTCAATGCTTTCTGACGTAGCTTCCTGTTCGAGTGATGAAGTACTTATCACACTTCCTGCGTCAGAGTCCTCGGATAGAGAATTCTTCTTTTTTCGTTTCTTTTTAAATTTAAATAGGTTTTCAATGCTACCAAATGATCGAATCTTTTTCTCTGGAATCGGTTTTATCGGCTCCGATACCTGAGGTACAAAGTGGTGGGCTTTTAACGGCTGGTTCTTGTTCGATTCCTGGTCTTGTTCCCGGCGTAAATGCTTCTTTATATCTTTAAGTGAATGTCGCCGTGAATCGTGTCGTACAACGGGTTGGTTTCTCGGACTAGACTGACTCTGTTTATAAAGCGATGGCGAGCTGCATCGATCACCGTTTATCAATGATGTGAAAGATTTCGGTGATTCACTGCGAGTAGTGACCGGTGAGTCACTACGACTAGGCGTCGGTGATTCGCCCCGGGCTGGTTTCGGAGACTCACTGCGTGGACTAGAGAGCGGGGAACCAGACATTTTCTGAGCTCGACTCATTGAATCTTTTGACGGCAAGTAACCTCGTTTTGAAATCCGGAAATCGTTTGACCTAATGTCACTGGTAGACGAAAATGACCCGTGTCGACTTGTTGACGCCATTTCATTGGTTGATTCTGGGTCGAGAGTGGAAGCCTGTTTGAGAACATTATACCATTGCTCAAGTTCGGCATGTGATTCCAAACCAAATAAATGCTTTTGTCTGGTACTAGCGTTGTCAATGACTATTTGATACTTGGCGATACCCGTTATTGTTTTTGCTGGTTTTCTCGTATGGAGTCCATTTATCGCTGTTTTGTAGACCAGTGGACGAATATTACATCCGGGCAACAAAATCACGTCTTCCGGTTTCTCGTTTTCCTGACTATCAAATATGCAAAATAGCATATCGATAACCACGCCCCACATTTTCCTCTGTTCTGATTGGTGGATTACCCATCCCGCGTGATCCGGTATCGCGAGATCTGACATGGACAGACTGTCAGTTAACGAGAGTGAACTCCCTTTGTTGACGTCATTGATTGAGGCCCGGCCTTCGTCAAGCATGACGGCCATCTTCTCGCCGTCTCGGAGAACCATGAAGTATCTAAAAACAGAATAAACCATTAATCCATTACCGAAAGACGCTGCAGATGACAGTTTAATGTCAATTAGATTTAACTTTCTTTGTCTATCTGCGTAGAAAAAAATTGTGTGAAATGAACAAAAATGCTTTCCACAAATGTGACAATATTTTTTAGACATTCATCTTGTGTGGAAATGGGTTATAATCAACGTTGAAGTACATCTAAACATATAGTGTTTAACTCTTTCCTTAACAAGACATGTTCTACTTCCCGTATATTTAATGTACAAATTATACTGAACAAAATAAGAAACTTTCGCCAAGTTTAAATGTAGATACAGTCAAATCTCTCTATGTCGAACTTCGTGGGACCTACGAGAAAACTTCGACGTATAGAATGTTCGACGAAGAGATATTTCTGAGACAAGCGGTCATCATAAAGGAGCACGTCATGTCGGTCGGACTTGCTGGTAACCCCCCCCCCCCCGGATTGACCGGGTCCTTCACCAAACAAGTCCTGTGTGGAATTAGCGTTAGATGCTTCTGTTGCCATTGTGAATTACAAATGTAACGCTGCATACAATTTCCCGAGCCTTTTTATTTCAAATCATTAAATCATGCAATTTTGACGTCCTAAACAGTAATAGCCTCACTGGTGGTGAACTAAAACAATTTTCGCTACAACAAGGTATAGATATTTTGCGTTTAAATGTGAGTTTATAGATTTTTTTCTGAAAAACAATGAACTTAATCTAAAAACAGACCGGGTTTACTGTTTTGTATTGACAAACTATCGGTATTGCTATAGAATCTCGTAACTACGGCTTCCATAAACACCAACGGAATACATTGATCGCGAAAAAACTTCCCTCGCTTTGGCCGAGTTCACCACCAGTGAGCCTACAAACAATTAAACACAATCAGGTAAAAATCAATATTCGATAAAGGTTACACCCGTGTTGATTGCTCGAGTTGACGGGTCGAAAGGTCTGAAAAACTGACTTAATTGCAAGTGTCATCGTGTAAGTATGTGGTTCGTCTTATAGAGGTGTGAAGATGTGTAAATATAGGTGATTGGACTTCGAAATTGGTTCGACGTAAGGAGGAAGTTCGTGCAAGAGAAAACGACGTATAGAGGTTGAAATACAATGTATATAGAAATAAAGAGCAAAATAATCGGGACTTGAAAATTACTTCGACGTAGGGAGAACTTCGGCTAAGGGACGTTCGACATAAAGAGATTTGACTGTAATTATGTTAGTAAATTTTCTATCCGTACACGAAACTCAAATTTTACGTTGAATAAACACATACCGGGATTTAAAACGGGGATTAATTGTCCGACTTTGCAAACAACGATTTCTAAAAGCTATTATCTTCATAGCACATGGTGTACAGCTAAGTGATACCATTGACCAAAATTGTGAAAGTTTCTTTCTTGTTCAGTATACTTACTTGTTCAGCTGGTCCCGATAGCTTTTAACTGTCACGTCATCATAGCCACATCCTTCCTCTTCCGAGTCGCTAGTCTGAAAATGAACAAAAAGAAATTAGCAACATTTTCTACCGCCAGATGGCATCCAAATGTACCAACATAATAATTATCTAGTTTGGGAATTCTGGGATATGTTTACGTCGAACTACTTTCAATATGCCGGCGCCCTAAATATGCATACAACTAGTGGTTATGACGTCAGAGGACAAACAAGCTTTCTGGAAATAATCAGAATACTAAATTACATAATGTAAATAACCCGATATAAACATATTCTTTTATTCAATAAATTTGAGACAAAAAATAAACTTCATTTGATAATAAATGTAGTTTTATTGCAATTCTCTGCTTGCTACTTTTTTGGAGACAGTATTTTGGAGTTGTGCACTGCCTACTGATTTACCAAATTTGGATAAAGTGGTACCTCAAAGCAGACAGTCAATAACTCCCAAGGATTAGACTAGAAGACATTGAAATAGTCGTGTTCTGAGAAAATGTTAATTATCACAGAAGTCATGAGGAAGCTATTGGAGGAAAACATGCTTCTTGATCAGATTGATCGTATACAAATCTAGAAAATAAAATCTCATCAATCTGTTTCAAAGAACTTTAAGACGGTCCCGAATTCAAAGGTACTGCAGGATAGGGTGGTTTAATCCCTTGCTTTAAATCTGAACTCAAATTTAAAGCATGCAAACTAGTAAGGGGAAATGAGAATGTGCTGGTTAAAAGTAGGCCTAATACGAGTATGTATCATTTACGAACAGTTGTATTATATTCGTAATAGTAAAATAAATGGACCGAGTTTTATTTAATAGGTCATAACAGAAATAAAAACAATCAGCTGATGCAATATGATATCATTGTGTCCCCTGCCGCTATAATTCTAAATATTTGTGGAAATACATGGGAAAATGAGATTTGATTGAATTGAATCATATAATATTTACATTTAAATAAATTCGTTCTGTTACATAGGATTTTCCTGTATTTTAAAATGAATTGTTTAGTAAAGATACCTCCAAACACAATGTCTCTTGGTTACACCATATCAATATAGCCACGAACGAAAACACGATGGGGTATCATTTGACACCAAAGTTCCAGAAAATCATCAATAATCATGTTTACACGTGACCAATTTGAATTCGGTTTGAAGCAAAGAAGATTTTTACGAAATAGCCGATAAAACAGTTTTTTGGCCACAAAATTTGAAATCTACGTGATGGAAGACCTGGGTAATGCACTTCCTGTTTAATCGTTATATTTCGGCTTATTCCGTGACGTCCGTAAGTCCGAGCATCTTTAAAGTACAGTAAATTACATGTAAATGCAATATCGTAACTATGTTTCCGTAAAAAATGTGAAAATGTTTCTAGATTGTATGAAGAGTAGGCAAAACCCCCAACAACAGTCAAAACTTCAAAATTTGAGAGCAATGAAAATTACTTCCCTTGAAATCGTCTATTCGCACATACAAATTTCGTGCCATACCAGGTCACATAGCCCATTAGCCAGGTCTTACCATCTGATTCCTGCTATATTTCCGCATCCTCTGCTTCAAGCCATTTTGAATTGATTTTTATTTAATAAACCTCTTCCAGAATGCTTTGTAAACACAATGTTTGAAGCAAGGCTAGGACATGTATGGCTTGAGCTTCGCTAAAAAAAAGACCCAACATTGAGACAAAAGAAGAAAATGATAAGCATTATTCCCTCTCTTTGCTTCAATATTTTGTGTGTTATATCTTAAGCGAATCCTATCTTTATCAAAACACATTTCGTCGTTTACAACAGCTTTTATATTGGAAAAGTCTAACCTTCCATCGTTTTGGAAATGGCTAGAATACATTTTTGTACGCGGCTCTATTGTATTTGTAATTTAATCTGAAATGTGATATTTATACAAATATATCGATATCTAAATCTCTTATCTCAAGAGAATCTACAATAATTCTCATCTAATCTCCAATAATTTAACAGCTAAATAATTATACACGTACTGATGATACTAATTCCTATGCGTCGCTTTTCTACATTAAGTGTGAGCAAGTTCCTCATATCCAAGACTTCGTCCAGTATACTTCGCTAACTCAAGTATGCGTAAGACGTGGTCACATACAAAATTCTATGGCGTACCCAATGGGTCAAAAGTCTATTTAGAGCGTGCACGCATAAAATACACGCGTCAACGCATAAAATGTACGCGAGCAGTTGAAAATATATGCGTCGATGCGTTTATTTTATGCATGCACGCTCTATATAGACTTTTGACCCATTTAGTACGTCATAAAATTCCGCGTCCACATCACTGCCGGAGCGCGTCCTAAAACATTGACGCATGAAGCATTATTTGACGTTGTCTGTACATGACCCGACCTTTTTTAGCCTGCTCTGCCTGCATAGAGTCACTAGCATCCACGGTGTATAATCACGTGACTTAGAATTTCCAATAATCTTCAATTACTTTGTCAATGCTTGATCAATTTGAATTCGGTTTGAAGCAGAGAAGATGAAAAAATGTCGGAAATAACATGGACGTTGAGGATTTTTTTAAAAATCATCTGATAAAAAAGTTTTTGAAGATAAACCAAAATTTTGGTTTATCTTCAATTACTTTTTAATCAGCTGATTTATCAAAAATCCACCACGTCCATCTAATGCATGACGTCTGTCCACATTCTCTGTTTCAAATCGAATTCAAATCGGTCGCATATTAACAAAATTATTGAAGATTTTCTGAAATTGTTGTATCACGTGATTATACACCGTGGAATCGATACGTATCACACTTCCCTGATATGTTCCTTTTCGCAAAAGACATGTTCCAGTTAATGTAGCCCACCCCTGATTTGATTCATGCGACGCAAAAAAAATCGGGCTACGTCGTACAACATTCGGCGATAGAAAGTGCCAATATTGTTCTAACTCGTAACATGTCCGTATAAATTAGATACGTTACGAACGTTAACGACGTCGCACGAAACATTCCGGCGGCGCGTGGGTCTCATTAGGGATGAACTACCTTAACCCTTTCCCAAACAGTAAAATTTAGACAGTTCCAATTAGTAACCTGATGCAGATGGCAAAATGGATGTAAGTGAAGAAAAATTGTGTACAATCAAGCATAGCAAATATTGAGGAAAAAGGAGAAATCACTGATCATCAGCAATTTCTTCTTTTGCCTTGTTGTTTTCCAAATCCATATTGGCTAGGGACGTCAAATCCAGGTCTTGTTTGGGAAAGGGTTAAGCTTACATAAAAAAAACAAGAAGCAAATACATGTGTGAATAAATCTAGAACCACCGAACGTTATGCCCCAAGTAATAATGAACTAATGTCACCTAAGAATTACATATAAGCGGAAAATTGAATTACGGCTAATCCGGCTTACGTTCCTTTGTCCGTACGGATTAATGATGTAATCTAAACAATTAGCCGTACAGGTACAAAATGTAAATCCACGACGGTTCCTTCTACTACAAATCGTCGCTTTTCATGGAAAAATCTAGTAACTGCAGCTTATTCTAAGCTGCAGTTACGAGGTTTTTGATGAAATGCAGCGAAATGTTATGAAATAGTGCCAAGTTTTGTGTATTCAATGTCGGACGTTCACCAGGTTTAACCATTTCTCAAACAATGGCGACTTTTTAGAATAGATTTTTTCTTTAAAACACAACACTAACCTTATTATCATTCTCTGACTGTTTCGTCCAGTACTCAGATAGAATGATCACTTCTCATTCGGGGCTATGAACCTCGGGAATTTCCGCCGATTTTACGAAGATTTGAGGAAAGAGGGTCATACATTCCCGAAAGGCCCCTGGTCCCTATTCACTGGCCCCTACTTGTAACGGTATGTGGACCGCCTTTTTAATATTTCTCATTTTCCAATCACTTTCCCTTTCCGCTATTCTAACCCCATCCCATGGAATCTACGGCTCTCTTCGACCGATTTTCGTAAAATCGGCGGAAATTAACGAGGTCCACAGCCGCGAGTGAGAAGTGGTCAGTCACTCTGAGGATGTCCACAGTAGTAGATGAAACAGTCGTTGAATAAACCATAAGGTGTTGTGTTTTAAAGAATATTTTATTCTAATTATTGATTACCAGCACAATGAATAACTTCAGAGAGTGACGCCTTTTGATTGCTCTAAGATAATTGGGATTGAGAAAATGTCGAGGGAAAAACAATATGCTGGGAAACAACTTTTCCTACTTTTGCCTTGGTATTTTTGGGCTTTAACTTTGTAATAATAGTAACGGAAATCATTATCATTAGAGCTGCACCTTGGAATATTTTAGTAATATCTCTTCCGATATTACTCATATCTTAATTTCATTGGCATTTAGATTTCTCTTTGACAGTAAAGAATTAAACACCGTGAAATTGGTAATTCACACAGGATACTACAAAAAAGTTCCTTATTCATATCAACCTACATTTTTATGTCATATATTTCCTTTAGCTATTACAAAGCTTTTCTTATAAATGGGAATTATAGAAAGATAGTGGGAACAGAATGAAATGTTGATAATCCTAAATATTTTCATATGTCTTTGGTCTATAAAGACTGACAAATTCATGCTATTGTCTACATCATACCTCGATCGTGTCCTGTTTAAGCCTTTACAAAACAAGACCTAGTTTCGACGTCCCTTATAGAAAGGAATTGGGAAAATATTGAGACGAAAGTAGAAATGTTGATTATCAGTATTTCTCTTTTGCCTCAGTATTTTTTGCGTTATATTGTTTACAATTTTACATTTTCAACTCCCATTTTGTCATATCGCTGTTTTATTTTGGGGACGTCCTAATCAATACTTGTTTGTGAAAGGGTTAAGTATTCATAATAATAATTAAAGTTCCATTTTCACGCTAACCTGAGTTTAATTAATATTTTCCGTTTAATATGCAAAACAAATATAACTTTATTAAACAGGTGAATATACTTTATTATGACATGACGAGTCATTCTAAAATGGGACCCCTGAGCTATATATAAAATTTTGTGACCCGTCGCGCTAAAAGGACCTTATAGGGTGTGTAAAAAATATCGACCCTAGTCAGTCTGCGCAGTCCGCGCAGCCAGACTAGGGCCGACACTTTTCACTTTTATGTAATTTTCTAAACCCTGTATGTTTTCCCTATCTTACTATATGTTCATTTTTCGCATACAGGATCTGGTTGGCCTGTGCTGTGTGTGACAAGTCTGTCAAAATTTGGATTTTTAGTGTCCGGATAAGGTCCCTTTTAGCGTGACGGGTCACAATTATATATTCCATATCGTCGGTGTGAGGTCAAATCATCGCATGTCCAGATTTTCAAGCTGTAGTTACGAGGTTTTGACCCCCCTCCCCTTTAACGATATAACTCATTGTCACATGTTGACGCTTTTGGACACTCCAGAAAAATAAATGCTTTGGAAAACATTGCGGAAAATTAAAAATAAATGCTTATGACAGGCAATTTCTTCATTTCTACCAAAAAAAAACCAAAAATGTAAATTTTCATTTGTTCGAAATTGTCATCTGCAACATCTTTTAATTAAGATCAGTATAAATTTTGCCGTCTAGTAATGGTTTAAAATACTCTTTACAAATTGACCAATCAGACTTAACGTGACAAATAGTTCGACTAACCGGATTAGACGGCTTGGAACTTCAGAATTGCGCATGAATTTCGGATCGGCATTCCAGTTTAGCCAAATATAAACTTTTATAGATCTTTTAAATACATTTTAGATTAAATTAAAACTGGAATTGCATGGTGAGGAAATGACTTCCACATTACGCATTTACCGAACAATCACTAAGTTTAGCTTAACATTGAGACAAAAGAAGAAATGTTGGTGTTCTTCAATATTTTCTTAACATAAATATACATATCAACCATTTCCCAAACAAGACATGTGTAATAGACACAGAATTTCAAAACCAAGAGGGGGGGGGGGGGGGGGTAATGAGTTTTCAAAAATACTATAATTCTTTTAATAGTGATCAAACCATATGATGTGGGTACTCATTGGAGTCGTCTCATCGAGTCGATTCCAAAGGGTACCCACAACATAGGGTTTGGATTTTGAATGACAAATTTAGAATGCCTTTATCCCTTCTCATCTGCTGCTCTTCAAAACAGTAGGATTTACGTTGAATTCGAATTATTTTTTCTAAATTACCTTTTAAACATGCTTGTTTTAAACTCCATATTCGTATCACATTATTCCCTTTAATACCACATGTTTTATCGAATAAAAGCAATAAATAACACTCCATTTCATAACGAATGTAGAATTATGAATAGCAAGCCCTATTTAAGGCGTTATTTTAATACTTCCACTCACTCGACCGACTTCCAAGTTATTATTGAATGAAATAAGAATATACGCATAACTCTACTTGATTCTTACGTTCGTATGTAGTATTTAAAAAAGTAATTTATCCTTTCCAAAAACAAAAACTGTTTTGGGGCTCCTTTTTAAATTAGTGCGGTAAAACATAGAGGCAAAAGAAGAAAACTGTTGGTAATCAGTTATTTCTAGTCAGTAAGTAATGCGAAATACTCATTTCATACCTTTAATATCATTTAGCCTATTTTTGTCACTTGAAATCATTTCAGTTTAGACTGGTATAGCATTTCGCCGTTTTTGAAAGGGTAAAGAAGTTTCTTTAAAAAAAGTGAATGTAGCACACCATTTCAACTGAATCCCCAAAAGCAATATTTGTAGACCCGCCCAAATTCAACAGAAGTTGCAGGCGGTAAAAGAAGTTCTGTTTAATGCATGTAATTCATTTAGAATATTATTATCACAAAAATATTGAGAAATAAGAAAAAAGCATATTGACTTTCAATAGTTCGTCGCTTTTCTTCGAAAACCTCGTAACTGCAGCTTTAACAAGCTGCAGTTACGAGGTTTGCTTAGAAAAGAAGCGTTAAGACCGGGTCACATACACAAATTCCACGTCCATATCACGACGAGAGCACGTCCAAAATGTTCAGACGTATGTAGCATATTTTTTTAACTCGGGTGGACGTAACGTGGACGCGAATTCGTATGTGGCCGGGCCTTAACTTTGAAGAAGAATAAGAAAATATTGATAGTCCACATTTTGCGTCCACATCACGTCCAAAACATTTACAATATATTATGTGTCTCCTTTTTAAAAACGTGCTCCGTCCGTAATGTGGACGCAGGGTTGTTTATGTGACCGTAAAAAAAGATTTAGAAGGAAAATGAGAAATAACTGATGTTTTCCTAAACCACTTTTTCTACCAGGACCGTTGGATTAAAACATTCTTTGTTTAACGCTTCACAAACAATATCTGATTGTGACGTCTCTTCAAGATAGGCTTTGGCTTTGTATAGGCTTTGGAAAACATTGCGACAAAAGATGAAACTGTTGATTATTTGCTTTTCTCCTTTTGCCTCAATATTTTCGGTGTTATATAAATCACAAACTTTACCTTTAGTTACACACATTTTGTCATCTACAGCAGCTTTCAAATTGGTCCACCCTAAAATTTTGGGGGTTTATGGGGGAAAGGGCTAAAGGATAAGCCCTATTTTATCGTAACAAGTCTGATATTTTGGAGACAATATCGTCACTTTTCAATAAAAACCTCGTAACTGCAGCTTGATATAAGCTGCAGTTACGTGTTTTTTATTGAAAAGCAGCAATATCTTCCACTTGGTCAGAAAGTGATAATTAAATTCCGTTCTAATCTCTCTTCACAATACGAGTACAATTGACTGGTTATCAGCCCGTGTGTTGATATCATAAAATTATTTTTTTACGTGACCTGGCCGTGGGTTGCGGGTATTAATGTATCCTGGCACCTAGTATTAATGTAGAGCAAACAAAATAATTTTTGACAATGTTTTCCAGTCTAATACTTCGGAATTACTGTCTGCTTTGACGCATCACTTTATCCAAATGGCAAATTACCACGCAATGCGCATAACTCCAAGATTCTGTCGCCAAAAAGGCAGCAAGCGGAAAGTTGCAATAAAACTAAATTTATTACCAAATTAAGTTTACATTTTGCCTCAAATTTATTGCTAAAAGGATAGGTTTAAATCAGGTTATTTATTATTTTAGACTAGTAATCAAGTTATTTTTAGAAAGCATACTTGGCATCTTACGTCATAACAGCTAGTTTGTCTATTTCAAGGGCGCTGACATCTTGAAACTAGTTCGACGTAAATGGATCCCAGAATGCCAAAACTAGATGTGTTGGTATAGATTTGGATGCCATCTGGCGGTAGATAATAGCTTTTTAATCGCCGTCGTCCAGGGACTAATTTTATCAAATTCTTTCAGACATAGGGGCCTTTTGTCTTAACGATATGAAGATTGTGTAGATGTCTTGCGCAACGTTTTGGACAAAAAAGCAAATTGCTATGCATTTGTTGTTTTAAGCGTTTCGCGTTCAAGAGACGTTCATTTACAATCATTATGATTTGGCATTTTTGCGTTGTTTGTTACTTAACGAGTTTGGAAAACGCCTATAAAACAATAACCATGCGAATGGCCAGCTTTGTATTGCCTTAAGAGGGCAAGATCCCATCATGGGCACTTTATTAGTTATCAGCGGATGTGCTGATATCACAAAGTTATTTTACGTGACCTTAAGGAGAATTTCGGTTTTAATATCCAAGCTTATCTTTGATGAGCTGCCAAAAAACATTTATACACTAAATATGCTATGATTTTGGAGTTTTAGAAACTCTGAAATCCTAATGACTGCCGTTGCCAAAGTTGTGACAATATAAACTAAATATTTTCGCATATCAAAGTTGGAGTACATTGGAAATCATTAAAAGATATTATTCTCTACAAACCACCGGTCTTACTTTGTCGACAAACCTTTACTTAAGTAATTCCTATTTAAAGGATATGTTCCGATAAAAGACCGAATTTCTACAAACAGCTACCAAAACATACGACTCCCGATAATAAAGTCCATATAATTATTGTCCGTTACATTCATTACAAAAATGTCGTAGCTGTAGTTACGATATTTTAAAAAATAGACGTTTCGATTGCTCTTTTGAATGCGCTATTAGATTTATGAATTTCAAATGTAAGGTATGTAATGTTCTATATTGTACGTTGTTGTTTTATTATTGCGGAGGTGTCTGACGTAACACGTTATCTGTGGTATTTTTCAAGCCCTGATTGTGAACAGTACATACTTCTTGAAATAACTTTGTCAATCAAATCAGTTGTTTTAGTGCAAACTTGTACGTATATTTGTACAACTGGCAATTGTAAACTCGACATAGGTGAATTCGAATTATTGTCCATGTGGAAATGAAAGAATGTTGTTTTTTGTTGCTGTTTTGTTGTTGTTGTTGTTGTTTTTTTTCTTCTTTTTCTTTTTGTTTTTCTATTATTTTTTATTTCAATTAATTAAAGAGGTTACAAAATCGGATGCCAGCACGCGATGTATACAAAGAAACAAAGAAGAGACAAGTGTCAATAAAAATCTAGAATTCGAAACCGTGGTATTGCTGCTTTTCAACAAAAAAGTTTCGAGGACTTTGTTGAAAAGCGGCGATATACTATATTATTTGAAAGGGTTATTGAAGAACCATGACCTAAAACTTTCGTTTTTTAAAACAGGAGTAAATCGTCTTTAAGGATAAAAGTAGATTTTATCTTTTTACATGCTTTGTGTGTCATATCTATCCACATTTAGACAATAAATCACAACAGATCTGTCTTATTGACAGAATTTTAAGTGTTCTGCCTTTTTTCTCGATTTTCTTTAAAATGACATTTCACGATTATTTTTACATGAATTTTACTTTTATTCTATCTGAAAGAGCATCTTTTCTTACGAAAATTCTGAGAAATATATATTTTTGTGCTAAAATTAAACAAATTGTTGTGGACAACAGTTCAGATATATAGATATTGTCATTTCTGTCTCAACTTTAAAGGCGTATTTTTCACTTGTGAGTAACAACTTCAAAAAACTGATAGCATTTCTATGCATTAGAATAAACAATCTTTGCATCAAGACATACTTTTAAAAAATGAAATAAATGTGAAATGTCATTTTAAAGGGACATAACATTCCCATTTCATTTTTTTAAAGAATGCTTTGATTTCAAGATTGGCTATTATAATGCGTTAAAATGCTATCAGTTTTTTTTTTTTTTTTTTTTTTTTTTTTTTTTTGGTTTTTTTTTTTTTTTTTTTTTTTGTTTGTTTTTTTTTTTTTTTGTTTTGTTTTTTTTTTTTTGTTTGTTTTGTTTTGTTGTTTTTTTTTTTTTTTTTTTTTTTTTTTTTTTTCTTTAAATTGTTGCTGATGAGCAAAAGGAACGCCTTTAAATGACAAAGTCCATTTACATCTGAACTGATGTATGCGTGTTTACTTTCACGTAAAAATGACAAAGTCTATTTACATCTGAACTGATGTAGGCCTACGCGGGTTTACTTTCACGTTCAATATGGCAGCCTCCGTATTACGGTCGAGGTATGTTGCAGACAACCTTTCAAGAATGCAGCTGTTGAGCATGAGTATGCAGTATTCTGTATCTATTGTGCATTATTTACTGTTGATGTACTCCGCTTCACGCAATCAATGATTTTTTTAAAGTGACATTTCACATTTATTTCATTTTTTTAAAAGTATGTCTTGATGCAAAGATTGTTTATTCTAATGCGTAGAAATGCTATCAATTTTTTGAAGTTGTTATTTATAAGCGAACAATACGCTTTTAAAGTTGAGACAAAAATGACAAATTCTATATAAATCTGAACTGTTTTCCACAACAATTTGTGCAATTTTAGCACAAAAATATATATTTCTCGTAAACGGTTGAATATTTTGGCTTGAAATTTTCAGACTTTTCATAAGAAAACATGCTCTTTCAGATAGAATAATTTAGTAAAATTTATGTAAAAATAATCGTGAAATGTCACTTTAAATATATTGGTTCAGAGTTTTGTCAACTCCTAACGATATAAAGGCTCGATCACATACAGTTCCATGTCCACATTGCGTCCCCATTACGTCCAAAATTATACTAAACGGGTCCGGCTAAGGCCTGGATGTGGACGTGGAATGGTATAAGTGGCCAGGCCTTATATTATTCTTACTTTGTCATTAAAAAAGTATGCGTGAGTTATCATAACTTGTAGACCTTAAGACTACATAAAATGTCACCCATGCTCATCTTGAATACCACAATCCGATCTTATCTTCACACTCGAACATGATTTATTTATGAAACATCAAACGGGAAGATTTCCAAATCGTCTGTGTTATTGCAAAACCTCGTAACTCCAGCTTTGTTAAAGCTGGAGTTACGAAGTTTTGCAATAACATCGACATAATCTTTATGAAGCAGACATACCAAATCTATGTGTGAAATATTTTACACTTAGTCAAACGCTTTAACCCTTTCCCAAACAAGACCTGCTTTTGAAATGCCTAATATGAAAAGCTTGGTGATACATTCATGCAAAAGAAGAAGGTGCTTCTTACCATCATGTTCTCATTTTCTTTCTCAATATGTGCGATATTGTAAACAAATCTTATCTTTATCAACACAATTTTGTCGTACGTAACATCTTCCAAATTTGAACATACCATTTAAAAAATGGTTAAACGCTATAAATATGTACATTGTATTTTCATTTGTCTTTCTTTTTGAGGTTGGGTTTTAGCATAATATTTTCAACAATCTTTCCTTCCAACAACCGTTGCCCACCAAGACATGTCTTTCCTTATCAAGAATACTTTCAAAAACATCGAGAGAAAAGAGGATTTTGCAAAAACCTAATCAATAATCATAATATATAGGCAACTTTTTATCGAGAAGCAGCGGCTATTTTCCAGTATCAGACGAAAAGAATGATCTTAGTCTTCATTGCCCAAATAAGCATTTTCTTTATGGACAAAATGGAGGTTGAATTCTTCGGCTTTAGCAGTTGAGAAACCGTTCATTTCCACCAATATTAATTATTAAAGTGACATTTCACAATTATTTTTACATTAATTTTACTTTTATTCTATTTGAAAGAGCATGTTTTCTTGTGAAAATTCTGAAAATTTCAAGCCAAAATATTGAACTGTTTACGAGAAATATATATTTTTGTGCTAAAAGTAAACAAATTGTTGTGGACAACAGTTCAGATTTATATAGAATTTGTCATTTCAGTCTCAACTTTGAAGGCATATTTTTCGCTTATAAATAACAACTTAAAAACACTGATAGCATTTCTACGCATTAGAATAGACAATCTTTCCATCAAGACATACTTTTAAAAAATGAAATAAATGTGAAATGTCACTTTAAGGCAAAAAAGCATTTATTGAAAACTGCGGTCCTTTCTTACCTCCTTACATAACTCACAGCCGTCCGATTTTGGCCCGACGCTGCCACCATACCTATCAACTAATAAATTATCCCTAATTCTAGTTTCCATTTACAATATTTGAGGTATTGTTTACTTCACAAAGAAAGAACGGATACTTTTTTAAATCCCCATTTGAATAACAAACAATTCACTCCAAATCCATAGCTATCTATTCAATAGTTTCATAATTTGCTTCAAACAATAACATTGGACGAATTATCTATAAAGCATTCATCCAACCCTTAGCCATTTCCGAAAATAACAAGATTTTAAACTTGCCTAAATTTAAAGCTTTTTAATACAACAAACTTTGCTTTAAGAAAAGCAATTTATTAGAATATCGCAATGTGTGAAGCATTGAAGGAAGAGAAGAAAATGCTGACTGATCATATTATAACGAAAGAAGGGGATCAATTGCTTAGTATGCATATCTTACTTTGGGAGCGCGACAGATCATCGACAGACAAATCATCGACACGACTAATTACCGACAAGACAAAAAATCGAATTACTTTCACAAACAAGTCCTGTTTTCAACAACTCCAACAAGTCTGCTTTTATGATATCAAGAGAAAAGAATAATAATTGAGGACGTTCATGATAAGGTGCTGGAATACCGAAACATAAAAGTGTAGACTTTCCTTTTCTCAATAGCTGTCATTCGTTTCGTATCCAAAATACTCTTGAAATCATGTGTAAGGCGAAACAAACGTAAGATCGTCTCCGATCTTAATCACGAAACAATGTCTTTATTATTTCAACAACTATGTAGACCCTTTACCAAATTATGAAAAACTAGTATTTTGTATAGTGATCATTCAAATTAGCCAATGATAATTATTATTCAAATATGTGGCAATTTGTGAACAATATAGGGCAGAAAATATGTATAAATTCATGGGATACGAAGCGGCCGCTTGTTCATCAAATATATAATCCGAGCCAGGATCTGGAAAAATGTCCCTTATAGCATTTTTTAAAGTTGAGCTTCAAGATTAGTCAGTCGTCAAATGCAGTCCAATATGCATCCATGCTGCTCTCTTTAAGTTGCTACAGGTCACGAAGAAGCTATTAGAGAACAAAATGGATCCTGATCAGACTGTGCGTATGCACAGGCTGATCTGGATCTATGTTGTGCTCAAAAGCCTTAAGGGACGTTTTTCCAGATCTTGGCTATTAAGTTTGTTCTCAGTATAAAAGGAAGGGTTAGGCCTATCCATTTTCGATTAGTATAAATAAGAATCGAAACGTTTCGCGGTCCCTATCATTTCCATTCTTATTTTTTGCACTCCTATGCAAACCAATCAACCATATGAATGTGATCAGCAACATCGGCATTCTAGACCAACACTGATCCAGATCAGTATTTGCACAGTCTGATCAGAGTCCATATCGATTGATTTTACCCCACTCCCACAAAATGACTCTTTTCGATTTCCCACTAGATAACGACTGTAGAAAATTCAGTGGGGAAGACATTGCTTGTGTCAATCAATTTCTACATTTCCTACAATGTTTTCTATCCCAAAAGACCATAAAATTTTAGATTCCGTTCACTTGATATGGTCGTATGCAACATCTCTGAATTTGGGTCACTCTGAAAGTTTGATGTGTGGTAATAGCTTAAGGTCCCTATTAACCTTAGGATCCATAAGAAAGCGACTTGGATTCCGATTATTCTTCAATGATACATAACCTCATATTGATATAATCATGTACATTGTGGTCTTACTTAACCCTTTCCCAAACGGGAACATATTAGGGTGATCCAGTTTGAAAGCTGCTGCTGACGACAATATAGATGTTGTTGAAGATAGGATTTGTGTACAACATAGCATGGAAAATATTTAGGCAAAAGGAGAAAATGCTGACCATCGGCATTTTCTACTTTTGTCTCAAATGTTTTCTTATTGTCTTTTCTACTTTAAAAACGTCAAAACAAGCTTTTGTTTTGGGAAAAGGGTAAAGCCATAAAGGTATCATTTCTGGTACTCGGTCATATCTGCTAGTTTTAAACGCCTTTTCGATCTTTTTTACTCCTGTCTCGACGATGAAAAATGTAAATGATTTGTCCGAATTTAATCTCTCTCTGTTGAACAGTCAATAGACCTCACTTTTTATGATCTAGGTATTAATGTCCTTGTCTATATCGCCGATAACAAAAACACGGGAGAATTTTATTAGTTCATATTTCATTCCATATCATTGATTTTTTCCTTTGATTTATTCTGTACTTAATCCTCTCCCAAACGATAAAATTTCACGGTGCTCCAACTTGAATTTTGCTGCAGACGACAAAAAATATGGCAATAAAGATATGATCTTTGTGTGATAAAGGAAGGAAAACAGAGGCAAAAGGAGAAAATGCTGATTATCAGCATTTTCTTCTTTTGGCTCAATGTTTTCCCAAGCCAATTTTATTAGGGACGCCAAAAGCAGGTCTTGTTTGGGAAAGGGTTAAATGGTAGGTGAATTGTCTACCATTATTTGCATGAGAACAATAAATTATAAAGGTGCATAATTAATGTATTTTCTAATGAAAGACAAAATACTTTTTAACGTATTGTCGGAAACAGGGAAGCTAAAAGCCATAGGCTCCAACATTTTCTATCAATGATTACAAGCAAACGATCGTATATGGCACGTAAACTCTCTGATTTTCTTGACAGTGCCCAGATGAAGATATTTAGTATTTAAAGTATTTCACATTTATTTCATTTTTTTTAAAAATGTGTCTTGATGCAAAGATTGTTTATTCTAATGCGTAGAAATACTATAGATCAGTTTTTGAAGTTGGTATTTATAAGCGAAAAATACGCCTTTAAAGTTGAGACAGAAATGGCAAATTCTATATAAATCTGAACTGTTGTCCACAACAATTTGTTTAATTTTAGAACAAAAATATATATTTCTCGTAAACGGTTCAATATTTTGGCTTGAAATTTTCAGAATTATCATAAGAAAACATGCTCTTTCAGATAGAATAAAAGTAAAATTTATGTAAAAGTAATTGTGAAATGTCACTTTAAGACCAAGACAAGATGATTTAGGCAAATAAAATATATATACATAGACAGTGCATATCAGCGGATACAACGGCCGATCTAGAGGGAGTTGGGGGAGGGTTCAAACGAACCCCCTCCTATGACTGATTATTTCATTTACATACAGTAATGGAGTCAAAATTGTGTGATACTAGGAAAACGAACACCCTACTTGTATGCTCGAAGCCCTTTCACAGAAATCCCGGATCCGCCACTGGGTATATTAGAAAGAGCAGGCAAAATGGACAATACTTAGGGCACGGTTTGATGCTTCGATTTTTATCATAGAGGAACAATCTGCCAAACAGGTTGAAGCAATTGACTGCATTTTATGGGGTAGTCTTTCCATTCATTTGCAACTATCAAAGAAAAAAACACGGAAAAAAACTTAAAATATTACCTTGTATGGTCCATGAATATATTAAAGTTTCCGAGAGTTGTCAAATGTGATAACGCTATTATTATACCCCACACTGTAAGACACTGCATCACAAAAAATCAAGTTTTGTTTTCTTTCTCATTGTATCGACACATATTTCAAATACACTATGATTTAGTGTGGTTTCCTCCAGATCTGAGTTCATATATGTCTTTTTCTAAATCCTTCCAACACATAACTCGGAAAGTTTGAATTTTTAAACAGATCTGTAAACAATATGTGATCACCTTGTTTATATATTTTCAATCAGATACCATAATTCACGTCTAGCGGCAATCAATATCGCCGTCACGTCACCATTAAAGGGGCTCATTCTATGTTTTTATGCTTCCGAACTGTTCTGGAACTCATATTTGTGCATGGAAAAACAATTAGCAATGCATAAAAACCTCAATCTCGGCCAAAAACATTTTTCCTTTGCTACAGATCAATCCTTTACAAGCGCGTTTACACATTCTATTTTTACTTCAAAACAAGACAAGGTCAAGGTCAACGAGACACACCTCCGCAATATTAACACACAGTACAACCGGCTGTGTCGATGACTGTGACCTTATTTGCGAGGAATACGTGAAAAGGTTTATTTGTACAAGCACTGAACATTTATACGCGTATTTATCAACTATAGAATACCAAAGATCCTTTCGTTTATTTATAAAAGTAAATTCATTTGACCTACCATGCACATGACATCAGATGCAGAATCTGTCTTCGCTGACTTTCTACGCAGCCGGTTGTACGGTGCGTTAAATCTCGGTGAGCACAGATGACGTATCTCTGACGTAATTGATTTTTGAAGGTTGGGCATATGTAGCCGTTACAAAACAAAAACAAGGACGACCAGCATGTTATTAATTGACTTGGATTTTAATACTTAATAAAGATCGACGAATGGTAACAATGGACATAAATGATCTACCCCTTCAGGTTGGTAATTTCATACGTTATTTCTGGTTTGTAATTATTGTGCCATTTTGGAATTTTTATTCATTGAGTGCGGTTAAACGCCACAGTATCTCGACGTATGGAGCACATGACCATGTTTTCTTATCTTTTCTTTCACCAGAACTACCTTACTGGGGCATATATACTGAGGTGTATACGCAGGCTGATCTGGAACCGAGTTCGACTCAAAACCCTTGAAGGAACTTTTACCAGATCTTGGTTCAAGTGTAGGCCCCTATATCATCGGTTTTATTGCAAAATCTCGTAACCCCAAGCTTTAATCAAGCTGGATTTACGAGGTTTTACAATAACACAGACATGGACGGATCTAGAGGGGGTCGGGGCGGGTCCGGACCCCCCCCCCCCCCTTTGGCATTGGCCGAAAATTAAATTTTGACTATATGAATTTAGTGTAACGTTACTTATTTACTACATTTTAAGCCATAATTTGGGCTTGGACCCCCCTGGAAAAAAATCTCGGGCTTGGAGACCCCCCCCCCCCTGGAAAAAAATCCTGGATCTGGCCTTTGACAGACGATATTTGTTTGTTGGGGGTGGGGCGGCGAAAATAATACTGATCACCCTCGAACTTTCCCTCTCAAAAATACGAGTATCGCTGCTTTTAAACGAAAACCTCGTAACTGTAGCTCATATCATGCTGCAGTTACGAAGTTTTTGTGGAAAAAATCAGCAATATATTGTCTAGTTAAAATCTAATTAATTTAAAATGACAAATAGAAAATAAAGGTTAGTTGACAGAAAATCAGATATCTGGTGACAAAATCACGACCCGTGACGTCACGGGGGTTGGTCCTCTTGATATCTACAATATTGGTCCTTGTTTGGACCCTTCACGTATATTCCTGATCTTTTGAGCCAGGGTCTGTAAAAGTTCCCTTAAAGCATTTTAGAAAATTCAGCTCCCAGATCAGTCTGCGGTCAAATGCAGTCTAGTTTGGATCCATTCTGCTAACTCACAGTTGCTACTTTTCATGAACAACCTGTTGGAGAATCACTCGGATCTTGATCAAGCCGCGTTCCCATTGCCGACCAAATCAACTCGATCAATTCCCCGATCAAATCCGATCGAATGTATTTACACGACTTCTTTATTTCTTGTAGATTAATTCCCGATCATTTTTGCCGACCACGCTCGATCGTCCCGATCACTCTTGCTGACCAAGCTCGATCAGTACTCGATCGCTTGATCGAGCTTGGTCGAATTGATTTGGTCGGCAATTGGAACGCACCTTCACATTGTGTGTAGAAGCAGGTTGATCTACATGCATATCCATGTTGAACTAAAATCATGCTATAAGGCACAGTAAGGGCCCCTTTTTCCAGATCCTAACTCATTTGGTCATTTAGCAACTTATTCAGATACCATGATTCCTTCCTTGATTAAATTTTCATAATTATACGCATGCACAATGTGCTAGTTGTATAGTTGAAGATAATCGACCCGGCAGATCATACCATTCGATTAGCATCGGCTGCTCTGCCAGGTCATTTATCGTGGGGTATACAGTATTTTAGAATTTATGAACAACAAATGTACAGAATGCAGTGTCCTATATATAATGTTTGGGAAAACATTGAGACAAAAGAAGAAAATGCTGATAATCAGCATTTTCTCCTTTAGCCTCAATATTTTCTGTGCTATTTTGCATGTAAATTTTATTTTCATCAACATTTATTTTTTGTCTGCAGCAGCTTAGACATTCAACCTCCCTTATTTTTTGCCGTTTGGAAAATGGTTAAAAAATAAAAAATATAATGATGGATTTAATTTTTGAAATCATATATCATTAAACGTTGTTAGCTATGACAAGGGTTATGAATAGAATTAAGTGGAGTATTTAATTGTTAATTAAGACTGATATGGTAAGGGGAGAAATTCACTCTCCGATAACCACATAGATTGACAACTGATAGCTCTATGACACGTTATATACTTTGTGGTATTAAGTTTAACTTTCAATGAATTGGCCATTTACTAAACATTGCAAAAATTTTGGACTGATCAAATTTTAAAGTGTTGCACAAGATAATTCAAAATTGATTAAATTTTATAAATCTTGTTGTTTTGAGTCGGAAAACATTGTGGAAAATGAAGAAATTTCTTGTGACAAGCAATTTCTTCATTTTTCCGCAATGAATTCCCAGTTAATTTTCTTGAAAAGCGTCTCTATGTTGGAATGGTTGAAAGTATTTCCCACATACTGGTGCCTTTTTACGCCCCACAAGATTCATGCTTTGGAAAACATAGGGTACTGCAGATAAAGAAATTGCTTGTAATAAGCAATTTCTCCATTTCTTACAAAGTGTTCTACACAGAAAGACAAAAATACTGGATTTTATTAACTTGAAAGTGCCATCTGCACCGTCTTTGAATTTGTACAAAGCTATAAGTTTGCCGTCATTTAATGGATTAAACCTTTCCCAAACGACAAAATTTTGGACAAGGCTCATAGATCTAGTCAGGGCATATTGTTGACTTACATTAATAAATTTTGTTATCCCTTTCTCAAACAAGACCTGGTTTTGACGTCCCTAATCGAAATAGCTTGGGAAAACATTGAAACAAAAGAAGAAACTGCTGATAACCAGCAGTTTCTCCTTTTGTCTCAATATTTTCTATGCCATATTTTACACAAATTCTAATTTTGATAACATCCATTTTGTCATTTGTGACACTTTTTAAAGTGGATCATCCTAAAATTATGCCATTTGGGAAAGGGTTATAGGCTAAGTCATGAGGAAGCTGGTCTGGGTGCATATCAGTCTCAAAAGCCTTAAGGGTCCTTTTGTCAGATCCTGGACCAATTGTATTTTTTATCTTGCCTCTTTATCAAAATCTAAGATCAGTTAATTGATACAGCACATTCATGGTATAAAATTTATGGTTTTACCTAGGTCTGCTTAAATTAATGTATTAGATCTATGCCTATATAGGCCTAGGGTAGACCAGCCTATAGACCTACAAATTGTCCAAAATGTAATTTAGGGCCTACAAAAAAATGTTCTTGGTGAAAACTGTGCAATGGTTTGAAAAAGATTGCTAGGGAAAACATTGAGACAAAAGAAGATAACTTGTAAATAGATAGACGGTTTATAGATCTAGGTCTAGATCTATCTTAGTAGGCTAAAAGGCTAGGCTAGATCTAGATCTAGGCCTATTCATATTTGACTGTTATTTACCAACTAGATCTACCAGACGGCAAAATTTTGGGTTTGTCCAAATTTCAAAAAAGTTGCAGACGACAATTTCAAGTGTTTCATTCTTTTGAGAAGAAAACGTTGTGTGAAATAAAGATAGATCTAGAATCTAGATCTATTTCTTTTCTTCATTTCCCACAATGTTTTCGAAAGCATTTTAGATCTCTAGTCTAGATCTAGATCTAGTTAATCTTTTCGGGAGTCAAGAAAAAAAAGAATCAATCGTCGGTCACATTCGAAAATGTCGTAAGCTGTAGTTATGACATTTTTTAACGTGGCCGACGCGATGTTGTAGATCTATGAGAAGACGGCGTAGGCCTAGGCCTATTTCTATGCTGTTTCAAATACAGATCTAGATACTAGAATCTAGAAGATTTTGCAGACGAGAAAATGAATGTTTAAAGTAGATCTAGATCTAGAATTATTATAAAGTAGGATTTCTGAAAAAAAGTGATAGAAAATGAGAAAATATAACAACTTGAGACACTGATTATTCTCTAAACGAAATAATCAGAAATATTAATGGTATAAGGGAGACAATGTGTGTATAAATATTTATATATTGTGTGGTGATAAGTTCCCTTAGACGTTCGTAAAACCGCTCGACAATTCCCGTGACTACCGTAGGGACCCGATAACAGCGTCCGTTGTAAATCGGCTATCACGGTAATACCCGAAAGCTCAATCGGGTCTTTCCGGCGTTGAAAAACTAATACAGGCTTTATATACAAAATTTACACGCATACCGCCATGTCCCGTGATAGCTCTCAACTTAACACAAAAAACTGTATTTTAATTAACCAATAGAATCCCTGGAATTATAATTTTGAAAATTATGATTTTCTATTTTTAGATTATGATTTGACCAATCAGAGAGCCCTATTGTAAAACTATGATTTTCAGTGCATTTAATTTATCTATTTCGACGCCATATTGTTTAATCCATTGTTGTTTCTATTCAGTGTTTTACAGTTATGAACGGTTTCTGCAGTTATTTCTTATTCAGCGACATTTTCTTTGTTACCTGAAGTACTGTGCACTTCTTTATCTTACAAGGTAAGTGAAATAAGCTGTCAATTCTTGTTCATTTGCTTGCTTGTTTGGGTTTTACTGCAGCGGACAGCACATGCATCTTAGTTTAGTTCTTCTTATTTTGCTAACTGAAAAGGATTTGGAAAACATTGATGCATAAGAAGAAAACGCTGATATAATCACCATTTTCTCCTGTTGCCTCAATATTTCCTATTCTATAATATTTGCAATGCTGGCACTCAGTAGTCAGTAACATTGATTTTGTAGTCTGCAGCATCTTTTAAACTGGACAACCCTAAAATTTTGATGTTTGGGAAAGGATTTGGTGTGAAAACGAAGTCGTAAATGGGTATTTCGTTATATTAAACAGCAAGGGGGGTCGGGATGTTCGGATGAACTCTCCTCTGTACACAGGTAAAAGTATCTACTGAAAACACGATGGAAAAAGGACATTAGATAGATTAACGTCAATTAATCTATCTAATGTCCTTTTTCCATCGTGTTTTCATTAGATACTTTTACCTGTGCCTCTGTAGCCTGATCATTTCATTTTCATGCAGAAACTCAGTCAAAATTGTGTATTACTAGAAAAAAACTCCCCTCTCCCCTCCCCCTATTTGTATACATCTGAACCCCCCTGACAGAAATCCTGGCTTCTGATAAAGTGATAAAGGGCACAAAAGTATGCAATATTCCAATCCTGTAATGTTGAAAACAGTCACTATCTATCTATCATCTTAACAAAGTTTTAAGAAAAGTATTTTGAGTGAAATAGATCTAGTTGTTTAACCCTTTCCCAAACAAGACCTGGTTTTGACATCCTTAATAGAAAAGGCTCGAGAAAACATTGAAACAAAAGAAGAAACTGCTGATAACCAGCAGTTTCTCCTTTTGTCTCAATATTTTCTGAGCTATATCATACACAAATCTCATCTATATCAACATTCATTTTGTCGTCTGCAACATATTTCATATTGGACCGCCATTAAATTTTGCCGTTTGGGAAAGGGTTAAATATGATATTTAGATCTAATATTTTGCTACTTCTAGTGAAATGTTTCCTACATTTCGGAGAGACAGCCAGGGCAGAGTTAGTCTGACCGACACTGCGGCAGCAACGGCGGTGAAAAAGGAGAAAAGACCGTATGCCAAAGCTCAAGAATACGAAGATGCAAAGGCTGCTGCCAGACGTGAGTGCAGGGAGATGGGCGGGGATGACAACCAGGCTAAGGAATGGCTTGGTTTCATGCGCATGCAGTATGGGGCGTTCAGGTAAGATGATATAACTTAAGCACTAATTTATATTGGACTACCCGGCTACAATTTTGCTCTCTGTGAAAGGGCACGGAGTTGGGATTTGCTGATTTTAAAATAATGCTTGTCCGGACAAGTGTAGTGGTGGGGGTATTTCTATCACCTTTAGTGATAGCTTTATAGCTTTTTATGCCCCCCCCCCTTGTTTCGAAAGATCGGTGACATATTGTTATACTCATTTCTGGCTGTCTGTCCGTCCGAAAACTTAACATTTGCCTTTTCTCCAAAAGCAGTGTTCTCCCCAGCCCAATAAGCTGTTTCGGCCCCACTACAGCTTCATGTAAATTAGGGCAAATTGCCAATGCCACTACAGCTTCAAAATTACCCCTACAGCTTAATGTCTTCAAATTGGTCACCAAATAGAGACATTTAGATGAATTAAATGCCAGAAATTGATAAATAATGCATTCTTATAAATTAAAATGTAATAATTCTGTATAAAAACATTATGGGAAAAGAAGAAATTGCTCAAATTGAGCAATTTCTTCTTTTCCTATTATGTTTTTATTCACAATTATTTGCATGAACACATTGCGTTTCAAGGTTTCCAATAGATGTACCTGCCCTATAATTTGCCACTAAGGCTTCAAAATATTCTGCGGAGAACCCTGAAAAGTGTTTGACATACAAAGCTCAAATTTGGTATGCAACTTCCTTTCAATGATAGCTATCTGTTCCATGCAATTTGACTTTCCTCAAGGTCATCCATTTACCCTTATTAACCCTTTTCTCTTCTAAAACTTAACATTTTACGAAAATTGCCATTTCGGGGCATTTGTGTTTCACGAACACATCTTGTTTCAATGTTGATTTTTAGCGAGCCAGGACTTTATGTCTTGGGAGCTAATGTCACAGCCCTAGTGTCGGCGTCGCGTACCGTCCCGTCGCGTCTTCACTTGAAAAACTTTAACCTGGTCTATATCTCAGGCACTATTAGAGATACAACCTTGATATTTCATACATGGATGCATATTGACAAGACCTTTCATTTGGGTCCATGACCTTTGACCTAGTGACCTTGACCTTGGAGTTTGACCTACTTTTGAAAAACTTTAACCTGGCCTATATTTCATGCACTATTATTGATAGAGCCTTGATATTTCACACATGGATACGTCCTGCCAAGACCTTTCATTTGGGACCATGACCCTTGACCTTGTGACCTTGACCTTGGAGTTTGACCTACTTTTAAAAAAAAAAGCTGTTTTTGTGACAATCTGCCGTATAGGCGAGCTACGTTGTACGCGGACAACTCTTGTAATGCCCTCTGAGGGTGGCATTTATAGTAATGAAATATGTCTGTTAGTCTGTCTGCAATTTTCGTGTCCTCAATGTAACTTTGTCATTCTTGGATGTATTTATGCCGCAATATGACAATAGTAGCTGAACGAGGTGTTAAACCCCAATCAATCAATCTTGGATAGATTTAAAAGTTACTTCGTATTATCAATGACCACATGACAAATTTACCATTATGATTTCCTGTCCAACTTGGTCGCAAGATCATTGATAATACTGGCCCCAGGTCAGTAGCTCGACAGTCAAGGTCACACCTAGCGGTCAAATGTCATATAACTTAGGGTCATTTTTGTGTGCGCTCTTTAAATTTCTCATCCTTGAGTGGATTTAAAAGTAACAGGGCAGAAATGTCGGCCACTATGAGTATGTTTGTTGCGTTCATGATGCAGTTTTGTAGCTCCACAGACAAAGACACTCTCAGAGTTCGAAGGTCATTTCTTTGTGTCTGCTCTGTACATCATTGCAGGGTTTGGCACCAGGGGCATTTGTGTTTGTGACACATTTTTATTTTGTTTTTTTTTCAGGGGAGAAACATTTCGGTGGCTCCTGGAGAACACTCCAGGCTACTACGGGTGGATGGTTAATGGCATGAAGACAGTCCACCCATCCGACAATCTCTTCATGCACAAGATGTCACTAAAAAAGTACATTACAATGTTCCCGGAAGGGAATGAAATCGTAATGAGAAAAAAGTCAGCAGGTAAGGATGTTATATCATGAATCTTACACAAGGAGCCTCCATGGCTGAGGGTCATATTCACTGACTTCAAATTTCTCAGCCCCTCAATGCTTTGGTTTGATTCTGGGGTGGGAATTTGAAATTTTCATGTTAACAGTAATGTTGCAAGGGGAGATAGATCCATGTCTCAGAATTTAGGGCGTGGGCCACAACAGTGATATATAGCCCCTAGGCAACAGTTCAGGTTTACTTTTGTTAACCCCACCCTCTCTCTGAAACGGCAGAAGATTGGTTTAAGTCATCCCCAAGGTAACTTCTATTAATTTGAATCCTGTAGGATCAGCTAAGATAGTTGTATTATATGGTATTTTGGGGTAAACAAGAGTCAGCTTGTCAGTCTGTGCATTTGTTTGTCTGTAGTTTTTTGTCCGCTCTATTTCTCATTAAGTAAAAGTACTGGATGAATTTCTTTCAAACTTCACAGGTAGACTTCACTACCATATGAAGATATGCATATTTTGGATTATGGTCAGATTTATAGCCCTTTTTCTCAATATCTCGAAATTTCCTGACAAGACACTGTTGGGGTTATGATCTCATATAGTAATAGCTCTACCTATTATAAGAGATATTAGTATCTGAGATTGTCAAGATAAAACTTCTAAAGAATGATAATATCAAATTAAGTCTTGAGTGTTTCATTGTTTACTTTTCATATGTTTTTCAGTCCACAGTGAAAGTCATGCCATTCAACAGAAATCTTTGATGGGAGAAGATTATGGTAAGATCTTTCTAGCTTTTCTTTTTATACGCCCAAAGGGATGTATTTATTATGTTATTGCTCTGGTTGTCCATCTGTCCAGATTTTCTTCTTTGGCTAAGTCCTCCTACAAGTATAGACGATACACTTCAAATTTGCCACACTGTATTGTTGTGCCTTTGACTTTTAAAACTTGAATGCCTTCAATGGTTCTCAAATTATCTCCCCTTCAAAAAAATGTCATATTTCAACAAGGTGTTCTTGTGCAGATAACTCCTCCGATAGTTTTGATCAGATTTACTTAAATAAAACTTGCAGCAATACACCACTATTATTTCTAGTTGTGTATGTGACCTTAAAAAGTTGGATGTCTTCAATGGATCTCAAATTATGTCGCATTGACCTTAAAAATGGCTTTTTAGCTCGACTTTTCGAAGAAAATGAGAGCTTATACTGTCACCCGGGCGTTGGCGTCGGCGTTGGCGTTGCAACCAAGGTTAAAGTTTTTTCAAACATCAATAACTTCCATACTATCAAAGGGATTCAACCCAAACTTGGAATACTTATACGCCATCACACCCTCTACCTTACTATCAGGGCCCATGACCCTGGGACCACTCTATTTGGAGTTATGCCCCCTTTATACTAAGCAACTTAGAAAGTCGAGCGCGCTGTCTTCGGACAGCTCTTGTTTATCAGATGTTCTAGTGCGGATAACTCGCACAGTTTTTATATGCCCGTCAAAGACGGGACATATTATGGGATCACCCGTGGCATCCGGTCGTTTGGGCAGTGTCTACTTTTTTGTCAGGAGCATAACTCGGTTATCTTAAGTCCGATTGACTTTAAACTTGGCAGTTATATTTTTCTCATCATTACGGAGTGCAGTGCACAAGAACCATAACTCTACCTTGCTTATTTTTTGAGTTATTGCCCTTTGTTGTTTTCATAAGCTGTGTAACAGGCATATCTTGTGACAGTTTGACACATTGTTATGATTTGAATTTACTTATTTGATTTTTTTCCCGACATTTAGGGGAAATGGACAGTGCAGAAGATGAGGAACTCCTTTCTTATGTGGAAGACATTGACAGAAAAGTTAAAGGTAAATTTGTCATTTTTATACACCCATTTTTTATCCCCTGCCAATGAAATCATTGGGGGGATATTGCTTATGCATCATCCGTCTCAGTTTCGTTTCCGTGCTATTTCTTGAAAACCATGTGATGGATTTCAATGAAACTTTGTGGACAGCTTCACTACAAAGAGGAGATGGGTATATCATTGGGGGTACCTGGTTTGTCAATTAACCCATTACCAGACTATGACTTCTCTTGACTCTGTACAAGATAATTGCTTTGGAAAATATCATGGTAAATGAAGAAATTACTTGTAACATGCACTATCTTCAATACCCCAAAAATAACAATAACAAACAAATATTAAATTTCATTAATTTGATAATGTTGTCTGCAACATCCTTGAATTGGGCCATGTCTAAAAACTTGGTATCTGGTAATGGGTTAAGTAACTTAAGTTCAGAGTTAAGATATTTTCAGCGCTGCGGGGGATATAAATTCAACAAATTTTCTTGTCATGATAATTATACCCTCAGACTTCTATTTTGGATGTATAGGAAACAGCTTGTTGGAATGTCTGTAGAATTTGTCAGCTCTATTTCTCATGAAGAACTACACAGGTAGATTATTGATTCACTACTAAATGTAGATGTTCATATCAAAAGAGTTATGGCAATTTATTGATTTTTTTAGTATGATTACATTTAGTTATGGCTCTAGATTCAATTGAGTGTTTTATGGAACATATCTATGGTGTGTAGCAGGATGTCCAATTTCAGGAAAAAAGCAAGGGGTGGGGTTAATTTTTCTCAAGGCTGTTGAATTTTACATGTTCAGCAAAAAGTTGTGGATTTAAAAAAGAAAAATGATTGTCTGGATAGATGTAATGTAGTCAAATCAAAATTTGACTAAATGTTTTGGATGCGTTTGTGGAATTTTGCCTTATTTAGAAAATTTGGAGGACACCCTGTGAAATTTAAGTATGCTACATCTTGTTGCTAGACACTGATTACGTTCATTTTAGTAGTGACAAGACACAGATGCAGAAATACCATCTTCAGAAAATGTTTTGAGTAAGCTCCCTATAAGTTTGATGTACAGTTATCCATGATTATCTAATGTTACCTTTACATCATGATTTGTGCTTTCATAAATGTGACTCGTCACGCTAAAAGGGACCTTATAGGAAGTGTGAAAAATATCGACCCTAGTCAGTCTGCGCACACCGCGCAGCCAGACTAGGGCTGACACTATTCACTTTTATGTTTTTTTTTTAAGTCCGAAGTGTTTTCCCTAATTTACTTTATGTTCATTTTTCTCATACGGGATCTGGTTGACCTGTGCTGGGTCTGAGACAAGTTTGTAAAAATTTGGATTTTTGAACTTCTGATAAGGTCCCTTTTAGCGTGACGGGTCACAAATGTATGTTACTGATTGAAAATGTTGAATTTGTCAGACATCCAAGTTAATTGAAGATCAGTGGTAAGTACACAGGGATTCAAATAAAATTACCTTGTGCAATATTAATCTATATTGTATTCATAAGATATACAACGACATTGTATGTATACATGTGAATGCCATTTTGAAGAAATTCACAAGGTGATGGCTTTCTCCTGATAGCCATTTGAAATAAACCCTGTCGGTAAGTATGGTCGGATGGTCTCATTCTCTGAATTTCAACAAAGTATGGAACAACTCCTGTTTTGGAAATCTATATAATAGTAGTTGAAGCAATGTATGCAACAATGTTAATTTTAAAGTATTATGTTATAGTACCATTGCATTGTGGAGTTTCCAGTATACTTTGAGGAAATGTTAGAATGAGCTACTATATAAACTGTGGTACCATTTCATCCCATTTTGACACTATTCACCTTTACTTGTTAAAGCCTTTTCAGCTGTAATTTGCTCATTAAAGCCTTTTGAGCAATAATGTGCTTTCTGACAATTAATACTATGTCACACTTTAATACTATACCTGATATATTGTCAAGTGTGAATAATGATGCCACAGTTTTAAATGTGCAATGTATCTAGATTAAAAAGGGTGATCTGCCACATTTACCTTAACCTTTTTCTCGCTACTTTTCTATCTCATGAATAATTCTATTATAGTTTCTGAGTGCTTTCGTTATTGCTAGAAAAAAAAGTCATTGTAGATTCTAATACCACAGATTGCCTTGCAAATCCTACTGACTCTTTTTCATCTCTCTTTTGCAAAAACCAACAAAGATGATTGAACTGCAAATGGGGAAACATGTCCTTCATGGAGTAAAAATGCATTTGTTTTGAGAAAAACAGGAGATTCATACTCAAAACAATCAAACTAATCCTGATCATGCAAATTGATGTCATGAATTTAGCATTCTTATTTATATGATGACAACAACCAGGGGCCTGTATTATCAAAGGTCGTACGACCAAGTTGGAGGGAAATCATAATTGGTAAAATTGTCGTACAATCGTTTATAATATGGGCCTTAGGCCCTTTCCTTTAAACATACTTATTTATCTTTCATGGGCTCCTTTTATTTATACTTATACATTATCTGAAAACACAATATTTGACATTTGTCAGGGAGTTTTTCGATCTGTGATATTATAATCATACATTTTGTTCCCATTTTGTGTGTGGAAGTACATTTACCCCATTACTACACATTGAGTTCTTTTGACTTTCCCCCAAGATTAAGGGTAAACATCATGGAAAATGAAAAAAATTGCTTGTGACAAGCAATTTCTTCATTTCTCACTTTTTTTTCTGCAACCAAAAATTAACAAATGTAAAATTTCATTCACTTGAAATTGTGAGATGCAACATCTTTGAATTTTAACAAACCTAAAATGTTGCCTTTTGGTAATGGTTTAAAGCTTTGATGTTGTAGTATAGATATATTGGAAGTTGTAAAATGATTTTAGACAAATGCAAGAGATAAAGTACGTTTGGCCTCAAACAAAGCAAATTTTTTACCCCTTCTGATTTAAAATTTGACTAAAATAGTCTAGCATTGTTTATTATTTTTCTCAACAGATTTTTCTCAACAGTATTCTGTTGTTTCTAAAAGCATTGTAGTTTATACGATATACCTTAAATTCAGCATTTGTCTGATATCATTTATGTGTGCTTATTTCCTTTTTTTTCTTATTCTGTTATGGTGGGTTTGGTTTTTCTTACAATATAATCATGAATAAATAATAAATTAGCTGCATACTAATATGTACATGTCTACACCTGATCTTTTGGCTTTTTTAACTCTTACATGACGTCTTTGCTTTATAATTAATTCCGTAATATTTTCATTGTGCAACAGAATGATTTTATTATACCCAACCAAACTTTATTTGAAGCTGTCTTCCAAATAGGAGATATGCTCCCATTATACTTCTGATGAATTAATTAAGCATTCAAATGCACCATCAAGCCACAAAGAATTTAGGATTATTCATATGATAATGTGAATTCCAAAGACCAAATCTGTTTAATTATGCCCATCCCTTTATATTTCTTTGTAAATACAACAACAACATTATCTTAACATTATCTGGTAAAACTATACATATTTTATCCTATCATCAGGCACACATTTTCTTATAAACCTCAGCCTTTCACTTATTTGTGACTTTGTATTATACCCTACCAGAACTTCTTTCCTGTTTACTATCTGTTAGATCACCAACCCGGAATGTAGGTCTGTCATCAGATTCTTATTACAACTGTATCTCCCTAGTGAACTAATGCCTACAACTAGACGCAATATCTACAAAGCTGATGCTTTCACCTCCCCACCCATATTTGTCAAAAACCAATGAATGTGTGCTCTCCTTCAATATTCATGTCTGATTTAATATTTAGAATAAAAAACACTCTAGTGAACAAAAAACCCTTTCTGTGTTTGCGCTGTTGAAATCTTAAATCACTTTACAGACATCATATTACCGCCAGATAATATAATTGTTATCGGACAACATAATTTCATTCTAAATCGAAAATGTTTTTGTTTTAATTTCCTGGTTTTAAGTTTCAAGGTATTTGAAGAATTTCATTATTAAACCCAAATATTGAAAGTATATTGTATACAACTCTGGATCCTTCTTATATATTTACTTACGGAATTGATTTAAACAGAATTGTTTTCATTGATATAACTTAAGGTAGAAAAGCCGAAGAAAGGAAATATTAAAAAGGTGAATTTTGAATTTCGGGATAGTTTATATTCTGGGTCTCTCTTCTTTAGATTTATTTTCTGTATATATTTTGGAATAATATGATAGAACCCTAGGTGTTGAATAAAATTTAGTTTATCCTGCTTGCCTTGAGTGATTGACTACATATACCGCTCGTCAAGGTTTGATTTTTTAGCTCCACTGGCCAAAAGCCAGATGGGCTTACGTCATGGCCCTGTGTCCATCATGGGTGCATAAAACTTTCTTTGAAAATCTACTGGATGCATTTCAACCAAACTTAGCAGGAATGATCCGTGGGTGACCCTCTATCAGTTTCCTTCATAGAAATTTGATCCTCAAAGTCTACCCTTGAATCTCAAAAATAGCTTTTTTTGACTTGTTTTCACTACAACTACAAATATAAAACCAATCAAGACAAAATATGGATTGAATGATGTTGACTATAAGATCTTGCATAAGTGAAATTTTTAGCTTGATCAGAATCTCACATCCTGAATTATTTGCCTTAGAATTTGACAAAATTGTTTTCACTAACTGCCCCAAATATTAGTCTGTCATTTACTATTTTTTGCATATACTATACTATATGGATGATATTGGTAGCAATTTCTATATAGTATAAAAGTATTTCAATAAACTTATTACACACATTTCAAATATGCTGTACTTGCCTTTCATAACGAAAGCCTAAAAGTCAGTGGAGCGATCTTGTTAATTTCTTAATTATTTTAACCCAGTACTGACCTAGAATGTTCTATATGTTCAAATATCATTTTAGCATCCGGCGAGCCTGTATTGCCTACTCGTGCCCAACAATCGGTCTCGACAAAGCAGCCCACTTCCATAGGTAAATTTTTTAAAATGGGTAGCAATTTCTATATGGTATAATATTATTTCAATTGACTATAAAACACAGATCAAATACGCTATATCGCCTTTCACAATGAAAGCCTAAAAGACAGAAAGTGATTTTGTTATTATGCCCCCATATCGAAAGATCGGGGGCATATTGTTTTTGTGTCCATCTGTATGTCCGTCTGTCTGTCCGTGTTAAGTTTACGTTACGGGGGCATTTGTGTTTCACAAATACATCTTGTTAAATTCTAACTTATCTTCACTTGGTACTTAACTAGAATGTTCTATATGTTCAATTATTATTTTAGCATCCGGCGAGCCTGTGTTGCCTACTATTGCCCAACAATCGGTCTCGACAAAGCAGCCCACTTCTAAAGGTAAATTGTTCAGAATAAACTTTCAGATATGGGTAGCAATCTACATATGAATATTATTTGAAGTAACTGTTACACAAAGTTCAAATTCGCTATTCTTGCCTTTCATAATGAAAGCCTAAAAGACAGGAAATGATTTTGTTGTTATGCCCCCCATATCGAAAGATTGGGTGCATAATCTTTTTGTGTCTGTATGTCTGTCTGTGTTAAGTTTACGTTACGGGGGCATTTGTGTTTCACAAACACATCTTGTTAAATTCTAACTTATCTTCACTCGGTACTTAACTAGAATGTTCTATATGTTCAATTATTATTTTAGCATCCGGCGAGCCTGTGTTGCCTACTATTGCCCAACAATCGGTCTTGACAAAGCAGCCCACTTCTAAAGGTAAATTGTTCAGAATAAACTTTCAGATATGGGTAGCAATTTACATAAGAATATTATTTGAAGTAACTATTACACAAAGTTCAAATTCGCTATTCTTGCCTTTCATAATGAAAGCCTAAAAGACAGAAAATGATTTTGTTGTTATGCCCCCCATATCGAAAGATTGGGTGCATAATCTTTTTGTGTCTGTATGTCTGTCTGTGTTAAGTTAACGTTACGGGGGCATTTGTGTTTCACAAACACATCTTGTTAAGTTCTAACTTATCTTCACTCGGTACTTAACTAGAATGTTCTATATGTTCAAATATTATTTTAGCATCCGGCGAGCCTGTGTTGTCTACTATTGCCCAACAATCGGTCTCGACAAAGCAGCCCACTTCTAAAGGTAAATTGTTCAGAATAAACTTCCAGATATGGGTAGCAATTTACATATGAATATTATTTGAAGTAACTATTACACAAAGTTCAAATTCGCTATTCTTGCCTTTCATAATGAAAGCCTAAAAGACAGGAAATGATTTTGTTGTTATGCCCCCCATATCGAAAGATTGGGTGCATAATATTTTTGTGTCTGTATGTCTGTCTGTGTTAAGTTAACGTTACGGGGGCATTTGTGTTTCACAAACACATCTTGTTAAATTCTAACTTATCTTCACTCGGTACTTAACTAGAATGTTCTATATGTTCAATTATTATTTTAGCATCCGGCGAGCCTGTGTTGCCTACTATTGCCCAACAATCGGTCTCGACAAAGCAGCCCACTTCTAAAGGTAAATTGTTCAGAATAAACTTTCAGATATATGGGTAGCAATTTCTACTATGGTATAATATTATTTCAATTAACTATTACACACAGTTCAAATTCGCTATACTTGCCTTATATAATGAAAGCCTAAAAGACAGGAAGTGATTTTGTTATTATGCCCCCATATCGAAAGATCGGGGGCATATTGTTTTTGTGTCCATCTGTCTGTATGTCCGTCTGTCTGTCTGTGTTAAGTTTACGTTACGGGGGCATTTGTGATTCACAAGCACATCTTGTTAAATTCTAACTTATCTTCACTCGGTACTTAACTAGAATGTTCTATATGTTCAATTATTATTTTAGCATCCAGCGAGCCTGTGTTGCCTACTCGTGCCCAACAATCGGTCTCGACAAAGCAGCCCACTTCCAAAGGTAAATTTTTTAAAATGGGTAGCAATTTGCATATGGTATAATATTATTTCAATTAACTATTACACACAGTTCAAATACGCTATACTTGCCTTATATAATAAAAGCCTAAAAGACAGGAAGTGATTTTGTTATTATGCCCCCATATCGAAAGATCGGGGGCATATTGTTTTTGTGTCCATCTGTCTGTATGTCCGTCTGTCTGTCTGTGTTAAGTTTACGTTACGGGGGCATTAGTGATTCACAAGCACATCTTGTTAAATTCTAACTTATCTTTACTCAGTACTTAACTAGAATGTTCTATATGTTCAATTATTATTTTAGCATCCGGCGAGCCTGTATTCCCTACTCGTGCCCAACAAACGATCTCGACAAAGCAGCCCACTTCTAAAGGTAAACTTTTCAGAATAAACAAATCCTAAGCTTTCAGATAAAGATAGCAATTTCCATACGGCAATTAATATATCAATTTACTATTACACAAAGTTCAAATAAGCTATACTTATTTGACATTTTTCTGTGAGATTTTTCTCCCATTGAGTGAGATTTCTGGCAGAAAAATGAGAGAATTTGCCAAAATCTCGCCCCAAAATGATCCCTGAATTCCGTGTTATTTTTTATGCTTTATGTACATTCCCTTACTGATATTGACATTTGACAAGTCATTTGTCTTTTACCAATGGGTGTGAATCATCTAAGTAAGAGAGCAGGTGGAGGTTCGGATTGGATATTGTGGTAGTAATGGTGTGAGAAATACCAGGTATTCATGGTTAGGTGTTTCACCCACGCGATATGACCATAGTAGTTGAAAGAGGCGTTAAACCCCATCAAATCAAACTCTTACTGCTATTCTTTGGTTAATTTTACATTAAATAGAGCTGTTTCATCTCATGACACCGTATGTCATGCATGATCTTTCGGTCTGTAACTCCATTGTTAATATTTGGTGTGCAGTGTTTAAAACGTCTTTGAAATGCAATTTGAGAATTCATTGTTTTCTTTAATTTCAGATGATGACCTGCCCCTTATCAAGAAGTGGAAGAAGACACTTCCCGCTGTAGACCAAGGCTGGATATCAAAGACCTTTTTCCACTATGGAACCAGAGGTCCACAGTTTGACTTCAGTAGAGTGACGAAGCTTTGGTATGATCCTCCTCAACCTAGCATATCTAGAGGTAATCAGTTTTAAATAACTAGAGACCTTTGCAGGCCTGAATGAGCTAGCTCCGCAGCAGTGATTTTTTTTACCTGCGCATCCTGCAACTTTTACTCATAATTTGGTCTCTGGGATGCAAAGTCTTAATTTAAGCGAGTCCCAGGATGCAACAATTTTTACAAATTTCCTATTAAAAAAGTGTATTGGACTCACTAAACTAGTAGCTGGACTCATTGATATGGAATCCAGCGAGTCCCCAGGACTCGCAGTCTTGAAATTGTAAAAAATATCTCTGCCACAGGCCTGAATTTCCTGTAATATTAAATCTGAGTTTTGTCAAGATTTGTATAGAAGTGATTGGTCAATTTTTGTAGATATTAGAGTAAAAATAAAATGAAAAGCACAACTTTAAACAGGCATCAACTTTAAACTTCATAGGTAGATGGATCTTATGATGAGGGGGGGGGGGGGGGGGGGGGGGGGGGTGTCAGTGCACAAGAATAAGAATCCTACCAACCAGTTTTTAGCTTGACTTTTCAAAGGAAATGAGAGCTTATACTGTCACCCGGGCGTGGGCGTTGGTGTCGGCATTGCAACATAGGTTAAAGTTTTTTCAAACATCAATGACTTCCATACTATCAAAGGGATTCAACCCAAACTTGGAATACTTATTCGCCATCACATCCTCTACCTTACTACCAGGGCCCATTACCCTTGCTCCACTAAATTTGGAGTTATGCCCCCTTTATACTAAGCAACTTAGAAAAGTCAAGCGCGCTGTCTTATGGACAGCTCTTGTTACCCTTTGTTATTTTCAGCTCCACAGGCCGAAGGCAGCGTGCTTTATGTCATTTGGAATAAATCCTTGTCTGGAGTATGATTCTGTAAACTGCATATAAAAGCAGTGTGTTTGGACACATCATTTATAGTATTGAAAATATAGTTACTGGTAAATAATTTTTTCAGGTGTATTAAACAAACAGGAGTGTTTTTTTGGCCATCGACTGTTCTTTTGGATGCCTCGACACCTGTTCCAGTACCAGCTGGTATGCCCACACTCAGGATGTGGAGGCAGCTTGGTCAACTTTGGAGCCCACCAGAAAACGAGGATGGTATTAGATGTAAATGATTACTACATCA